>SKCR01034281.1:0-49614 GCA_019454045.1 Zanthoxylum bungeanum
TTCTATAACTTTTATGTTGAACATATTTTCAAATTCGGAGTAGAATAAAATAAAAAATGAGCTTAATTTTCGATGAATATTCATTCAGCATGTGTTTAAATGTATAATATTATTTTATTATGTAAAAATTCTACTCCCATTTTAAAAGCAGCCCCATCCCACTGTTTATCATCTATTTGACTCATTTATTTCATGATTTCTCTAGACAAATCATAAGAAACTCGTGCTTTTTCCTCTTTTCACATCATCTATACATAAATTGGAGCCTCCTTCAAAATGACCTTAATCATCTATACTTACCACTGTATTTAGGAATTCCTTTTCAAGGAAAACCACATGTAGAGCAACAAATACCTTGTTCTCTTGTGGGTTGTAGAAGTAATATCTTTTGGTTTCCCTAGGATAACCTACAAATAGGCACTCATCCAATTTGGGTTCTAGTTTGGTATCATCTAAAAGTTTAACGTATGCCCAACATCCCTAAATCTTCAGGAATGTGAAACCCGGTTTCTTTCCTGTCCATATTTCATATGGAGTCTATTGAACAGACTTTGACGGAACCTTATTCAAAATAAGTATTGCACTGTTCAATGCATATCCCCAGAAGGAAATTGGTAGCTCTGTGCGACTCATCATAGACCTTACCATGTCCAACAAAGTTCGGTTTCTCCGTTCGGATACACCGTTTAATTGAGGTGTTCCGGGAGGAGTCCACTGTTAAAGAATACCATACTCTTTCAAGTAATCTAGAAACTCATTGCTTAAGTATTCTCCACCACGGTCCGACCACAATGTTTTAATACTTTTGCCGGTCTGTTTTTCTACTTCGTGTCGAAACTCTTTGAATTTCTCAAAAGTTTCTGACTTGTGTCTCATAAGATACACATAACCATAACGCGATGCATCATCCGTAAAGGTTACGAAGTATTCATATCCACCTCTAGCATGGCTAGAGATGGGCCCACATACGTCACTATGAACGAGGGCTAACAGTTCGGTGGCACGTGCACCTTTACCGCTAAAAGGTGTTTTAGGCATTTTGCCTAATAAACAAGATTCGCAGACGTCATATGAATTTGGATCAAATCCGTCCAAGTATCCACTCTTCGAAAGTGTGGATATACGAGTCTTATTTTTGTGTCCCAGACGACAATGCCACATATAAGTTTCATCTTTTTTTACTTAATTTAAGCCTTTTGTTTGTCATGTTATATGTTTGAGATTGATTTATATTCAAAATATAAAGACCATTATTAACATCAACACTACATATCTCAAAATCATTTTTATAAACAAAACACCCGGTGTTTCTGAATATAAAAGTATACCCACATTGGGTTAAACAAGATACATATATAATGTTTCTAGTCAAACTAGGTACATAATAGCAGTCTGATAAATTAAGTACCTTCCACGAGGGCAGTTCCAAAATGTAGGTCCCAACAGCCAAAACGACAACTCTAGTCCCATTTCCAACTCGGAGGTCGATCTCTCCTGAAGCCAGTCTCCTGCTAATCTACAGATCCTGCACATCAGTACATATATGAGTACCACAACCAGAATCAAAAATCCAATTTTTAAAACTAGAAGTAGACATGTTTATTTCAATAACAAACATACTTGAAGCCGGTGCCTTGCCCGCTTTCACTTCCTTCATGTGCGCCTTGTACTCACAACAGTCACGCTTCCAGTGACCCCGTTTGCCACACTGTAAGCAAACATCTTGGGATTTGTCTTTTGCCTTCCCAGAATACTTTGATGATTTGGCCTTGCCCTTTCTCTTCTTCTTTTTCTTCACACCTCCAGAAGCCTTCGGCCAAGCCTTGGCACTCTGAGATGTCGAAGCGAAGTGCGCCTCCTTTTCTGCCTCTTTCAGCATTGCCATCAACTCTCCAAGAGTCTTCTCTTGGTTCATCATATTGTAGTTCATGATGAACCCGCTCCAACTGTCAGGAAGAGACTGTAAGATCAAATCTATGGAAGTCTCAGCCTCAAAGGTTATGCCTAGCTGACCCAGCTGTTCGATGTCAGCAATCATCTGCGACACATGGTGCTCGACAGATGTACCCTCTGACATACGAGAGCGAAAGAGCTTCTTCTGCAACTCATACTTCTATGATCTAAGGTTAGATCGGTGAAGGTCCCTCAATTTCAACATCATTTCATAGGGATCCAATCCCTTGTTTTGACGATGAAATTATGGGGTCATTGCAGCAAGCATGACAGATTGAGCAGTTGAGTTGTCATCACTGTGAGTCTTCCAAAGCTCAAGCTCAAGTGGCTGCTCAATTCCGGGCTTAGGCCCGAGAGGTCTCTCTATCGTATAGAGCATCTTCTCAGCCCACAGGACAATCCTGAGGTTCATATCCCAGTCAGGAAAGTTCGCACCATTAAAGACATTTTCGCCAATGATAATGTTCCTAACGTTGATCTTTCCGGCCATCTTAATTGCAATAGTCTAACTATTCAATTAACGATTACGGGTACAGTCCAACTGTTAAAAGAAAATAATAAAATATTAGTCCAACTAATATAAATATATAATGACGAAAATAATTTGAAAGCGCGTATTTGGCAAGTATTTAAACGAAATTACAAATTCAATACTGGCCTCCCACTATTTTTCGACGAGCCTCTAACCCTCTGTTGAGTACTCGGGAAACCTAGTTTCCTAGTAGGCTAGGATCCCGTTAAATAACACACAACCTTGACTTTGGCCAACAAGCTGTGTGAAACTTAACTATGTAGATCTCTAAGATCAATTGGATCCCATCCAATTCCTAGATTCGGTAGGTGGACCTCCAAGTCCGAAACATATATCCAATATATGTGAATATATCCAATATATTTCCTAACCTTTTCCTCTGAATCAACTAAGCCTTGGTTTTGGCTCAAAAAGCTTAATGATTCCAGTTAAGCGGGACCTATTGACAGTGGGAAAGCTTTGTAATCCACGTCGATGAACTAGAAGTGACCTTGACTTTGGCCAACAAGTCACAACCGCCCAAGACATGCGATATGGAACAAAGCTTTCGTGGTTCAAACACATCCGCGATGGACATTGATCTTGACTTTGGCCAACAAACCAATGCCAATCTTGGATCTTGAGAGAGAACCACTCAATGGAAGGAAATCACTTAATATTGTATTGAGGGTTTTTCGCGTAAATTGGCAACCAATTTATTATCTTTGATTAGGTCTCATCATACACCCTTAAGCATGCATTCTAAAAGCATAATAAGGCGCGAAATAAATAATAATGATATGCATATGGATATTTAACAAATTATTCCTAGAACAAATCTCTCCATTTCCTCTCTCCCGCTAGCACTATTCTAACTTCTACCCAATTACATAATACAATAAAGAAACCTCATTTACATTGAGGGGAATTGGTGAGAAGAGAAATACAAAGAGTCAAGAGATAAAAGGCTGGACACGCAGGTCCAATTTAATAAATTCTAAATTTATTACAACAATTTCCAAAATTGCCCCCACCTTTCTAATATCCATCTGATATACATTATTCATACAATACATCCATGTATTCACACAAAGCATGTTATTCAATCAATCTAATCCAATTAATTAATCTTTGAATTAATGACCATCCAATGTTCAAACAACGATTTGATTTGCGCGAGTCCAACTCGTTTGAGAATAAACACTCAAAGTACGTATTCTTGAATTATATTGAACTACAATTTTAAATCCAATTTAATTTGTATTCAATACTAATTCTAATTTAATTCCAAATTAAATGATTACACTTATTTTAGCGCCTTTTAGACTTAGATTCTAAATCCAATCTTTATGGGTCTCAAAGGCCCAATTAACATCGAATGTCAATTTAATTAAAGTCCAATGAGCTCTTAATTAATTCTTAAGGCATGGACTTTGGCAACCAAAACCCAATAAGGAATCATCATTTGCCATAAAATCAATTTTGGCCCATTAGGCTCAATTAAATATCAAAGGCCCAATTATTATATTTGGACTTTATGGAATGGTTTTAGGCCCAATTTGGATCCAATCCAATTGTCCTAAACCAAGCTTGGCCCAAACAAGCCCATTAAGCCCAAATACAACAATATTAGCCAAATTCAAAATTAAAGACTAATTTTAATTAATATAAAATTCAAATTTCACATTAATTTTGATTAAAGTGTAATAGCCATAATTAATTAGTTAAACCAATATTTCCAAAACACCAATTAAACTAATTAATCATGCTTTAATTTAACCAACTCATGTCCAACACAAATTGAAGCAAAATCAATCTATACATGCTTCTTATAGTCACGAAAATATGGCACAAAATTTCAATCAATTTGATTTCAATCCAATTAAATCAACAATCAATTTATCTCATGCTTTAAACACATCCAATGGTCTAAAATAAAAATATCACCATGATACACTAGGGTCATATTTTCGGCCAAGGCTAGGAATTTAGAGAAAAATTTATCCAATTCATTTTCTCAATTCCTAAGATGCATAAATCTAATTCATCATCATCCAAGCTCAACCAAACAAACAATTTGAAGAAATCATGCTCAAAACACAAAAACCCCAAATTAAAGTATATAAACCCTAAACTCATTTCATGCTTAGAAAAGGCTCTTGATACCATTTTTAGTGTTCCTAGAACATGCCAAGGATCTCTAAGATGAAATTGTGTGTGAATACTCAAAGAAGTTGCGGAAATACTTACATTGATTCGATTGGATGGATATATGAAGTATAAAACTTTTGATCCTTTGAGAAGAGCTCCAAGCCTTTCTTTGTGTTCCAAACTCTAGGATTGGTTTCCCTATCACCTTGTATGACTCCTTATGTGCTAGCAATGAAGATTTTTGAAGCAAAAATCAAGAACAAATAGCCTTAGCCTCACGACATTTGAGAGAAAAGTAGAGGTTTTGTGTTTTGTTAATTTTTGATTTCAAAATCTAATTCCAAAGTCAACATCCAAGAGTTGGTATATGGTTTTAATTTCAAAATAAAATAATAAAGAGTGTTGGATTGGTTGGAGTAGTTTACAAGTTAAACCAAGTCTTCAATTAACCAAATAACAACTTCCATCACTAGTCAAACTTGTGATGTAAGTCAAGTGGGTCCCACCACTTTTAAATTCTGAATTTAAGTCAGCTAATCCAACACGCAACTTCGCTCGGGACGGGTTCGTTTAATTCCGAAATAAACAAATTTGCCGTTACAACATAATTAAATCCAATTTAATTAAATAATTATACCTAGCAAAATTATTATTAAAGTGGCTTACGAATTAATTCTAAATTAATTCGTTCACCCGAATTAAAATCTAATTTTAATTCCGCTTTGAAATCTAATTTCAATTAATATATCGAATATATTATTTAATCGATTAATTCCAAATTAATCGTTCTCTCTCTTCTATTTGAATTTTATCCTAGATAAATTCTTACCGTAATTAATCTCAGATTAATTTTCTCTTTCTTATAATTAATCCTAGATTAATTCTGTTCGAGTCAAACGTCATCGGTGAATCTTTGGGAAGCGACCCATGAGATTCCTGGATATGTTGGCAGTAAATCCGGTCGTCAGACTATCCGAAAATATGCGTACCTCGTACCACGTTCTTACCGATTTACAAGACATGGTTGGCTTCTAGCAAAGCACCGTGCCTACCCAATTCTCCAGAAATATTCTTTTAAGGAATACATAATCTTTATCAAGCGTAGTATACTAAGTATTGCTTATTTCAATCCAGTATCGGATGTCATATGCTAGTCCTGGGGCTGGAATTGTGTCTGCCCCGTACGAAGTATATATCGGATCACTAGCAACTAGTCTCTTTAATCGGATAATCATGACCTTGTCATATTATCCCGATAGTTGCAGCATATTAGAGTAGCAGTTATGTATCCCTGCGTGATCATCATCTCCATATGACTGAATTGATACTTACATCTTGACATCACACCCAATACACTATGATTCTCAATAAACCCAGAAGAGGCGTACAAAGAACATGTTAAAGCCCCAGACGACTAAAACCAAAGCGTACTGATTGTTGCAAGTATTAGCGATGCAAGTCTCAGGTTAAGACCAAATACACATACCCTGATTCGGATTCCCATAGACACATAGTCATACTACCAATGAGATTCCGATGGGTCTATCCAGAGTGAAGCTGTTTCCGTACCATCGGCAAACAGAACCTCCTATTACACTTGCACGAGTATCCAATACCCAAATATATGAAAACTATGTTGTTACGCTTCCATAACGCGCACAAGTGCAATACTAGTCTATTTCATATTATCGATGTCCAGTCTCGATAATACTACGACTAG
The DNA here is from genome assembly GCA_019454045.1 of Zanthoxylum bungeanum. Taxonomy (NCBI): domain Eukaryota; kingdom Viridiplantae; phylum Streptophyta; class Magnoliopsida; order Sapindales; family Rutaceae; genus Zanthoxylum; species Zanthoxylum bungeanum. The sequence continues at coordinate 6,336 of SKCR01034281.1, forward strand.
TGATATTTAATGATTAAACCTTACATGGATTGATATTGTCTCATATCTTATTAATCCGGAAGTAATCATAAGGACTTTTATCATTTATATATATTCAAGTAATCTAATTACAAAATGATAAAATAGTAATTTCCTTTGTCACATAGTAAATTTGTACAAAAACCACAATGTCTTTTACAAATGGTGATGCTATGGGTCATAATTGTCCAACAATGAAGTGGTGTTGTTAGTGATGTTGTGAACAAGAGATGTGAACTAACTTTGACGTTTAATTTTTAGTTATTTGTTAATGAAAGAATATGTGTTGAGTACCATTTGATTGGTTTGTAAAATTTTGAGAAATATTCTAGATATGGCTGAATGTATGGGTGTGTAGGAAGTTCGGATATGTGTTTTCTTTCTTTCTTTTCTTGGCGGTGATGTAAGTAATGTAGTAATGCCTTTTATGTTGGAAGTGTTGTTGATGAGAAGGCTTCATGGACGACATTATTAGGGCTTGAGGTCGTGAGCCTTCCAATAAGAGTTGGAGGTTTAGTTGAGTTATTATGGCTTTAAAATCTGATAGCTAGAGTCGTATGATGTTAAAGGTTGGAGGTGTGGCTTTAGTTTGATAAGGTTCAGTTTAGAATTGTGGTTTGGTAAAGTATGAGGAAATGATAAAAGTACCAATTGTGGAGATGCAAGAATGTTGTCCGAACTTGGTTAGTCATGGTGAGAGATTGGTTGAAATGATTAGGCAATGAAATAATTCATGCAAATGGTATTTAGTGTTAGGAACATTTATTATATTTGACAAGATTGGAATAGCCAATGTGGTGAGGTTGCAAGTACGAATTAAATTGATTGTATGTATGTCTGAGTGTATGTGTGTGTATGATAGATTCTATGATATGTAGGGACTATCTATGCTTACGTAGAATAAATGAATGACTTAAAAACCAATGTGAATATAAGATGTTATAAAGTATGTTTGCTAAATTTGTTATCGTATGTACATATATTGTGAAAGGAAATGAATGTGTTTGTAAACTTCTAGTGCTAGTTATTAGGTTCACTACCTGATGGGTCAACCACTTCAGTTTTGGAAGTCATGCTCGAGACGCGGATCTCCCAAATTACAGTCACCCTCGCAAATGTCTTGGGGAAAGTCTTAGAAGTTTAGAGTCCGTGATTAATTTGATATTCATCGTGCTAAGCACGTTGTTGGTATTTATTAAGTAAAAATTTTGATTTGTATGTGATGTTGTGGGCATGGAGCCTTCAGTGCTGACTGATGTTATGGGCATGAAGCCCTTAAGTGTTGAATTTTGAGTTTGATGTGTTTTGCGTGGACCTGAGGCCATTTCGTATGTTTGATTTCTTTCTTTGGTTCCGTTTTTATACTGGACCATGATTCAGGTTGTCTAGTTTCAGGATATATCATGTCCATTTTTTTGTAAATTTGGAGGCTCATGGAGATAGGTTAATCCTGTCTCCTGGCAGTAGCCTCTTGCCTCTGGCGGGGGGTTATAGTTGTGGTATCAGAGCAAAAGTTTAGGTTTCGATGACTGCAACTACAGGGTATCTGATCATCTGAGTAAGTTTTTTATTACGTATAGACTATATAGGTCTTATGTTTGCTATTTGATTTGATTTATGATATATGATATGATATACAATGATTTTGATTTGATATGGGTGATTTGGATATCTGTACATATTTGCATGTTATGAACAAATGTAAGTATATATGTATACTAAGTTAAACTCTGTCGTTTATGTTGGACAATTATGACCCATAACGTCACTATTTGTACAGATCATTGTGTTGTTGTACAAATTAACTATGTGACAAAGGAGATTGCACTCTTATCATTTGTGATTAGATCAGCTAGATATATAAATGATAGGAGGTCCCTGTGATTTGTTCCTGGATTGAGAATGATATGAGACAGTATCAGTCCATGAAGGATAAATCATTAAATATCCCTAGTCAGAGCATTGTCGAGATTGGACATCGATAAATGCGCAAAAGACTAGTATTACACTTGTGCGCGTTTGTGAGGGCACAACGGTATAGTTCTCATATATTTGGGTATATGATACTCATGCAAGTGTAATAGGAGGTTGTGTTTTACCGATGGTATGGGAAATAGCTTCGCTCTGGATAGACCCCCTCAGAATTCCATTAGTAGTATGACTATTGTCTATGGAAGTCCGAAATCAGGGTAGGTGTATTTGGTCTTAACCTAAGACTTGCACCGCTAATACTTGCGACAATCAATATACTTTGGTTGCGGTCGTCCAGGACTTTAACAGGTTCTGTGTAAGCCAATGCTGGGTATATTGAGAATCGTAGTGTATTGGGTGCGATGTTAAGACGGAAGTATCACTCCAGTCATATGGAGATGATGGTCACATAGGATACGGAACTTGTTCTCTTAAATGCTCGAGCTATCGGGATATTATGACTAAGTCATGTATATCCGGTTATAAAGACTAGTTACCAGACATCTGATATGTGCTTCGTACGGGGCAGACACAATTCCAGCCCCAGGCCTAGTACGTGATCATCTGATGCTGGATCGACATACACAATACCACGTATACTACGCCTGATATACATCGCTTATTCCTGTAAGCATGTTTCTGGAGAATTGGGTAGGCATGGCGCTCTGCTAGAAGCCAACCTTGTCTTGTAAATCGGTACAAACGTAGTACTAGGTACTTACGTGTTCGGATAGTCCGACGACCAAATTTACTGCCAACATATCCGGGGATCTCATGGGTCGCTTCCCGAAGATTCACCGATGATGTATGACTCGCACTTTATTAATCTGGGATTAATTAGATGAGAGAGAAAATTAATCTAGGATAATTACGGAGATATTTTATCTGGGATAAAATATCAATTAAAGAGAGAGAACGATTAATTTGGAATTAATCGATAAATTAATATATTTGATATATTATACAAAATTAGATTTTGACGCGGAATTAAAATTAGATTTTAATTCGGGCGAACGAGTTAATTTAGAATTAATTCGTTAGCGATGTGAATAGTGATTTCGCTAGGCGTAATCATTTAATTACGTCGCAACGAAAAATTCGTTAATTTGGAATTAGCGAACCCAAGCCCGAGTGTGTTTGCGAGCGTATTCACATTTCGAATGCGAGTGCAGCACGCAATTCACATCAAGCGTCAAATCGCTAGTCACATCAAGCGTCAAATCACATGTCACTTTGAGTGATGTGACAATTTGATTGATTGATTGAGTGATTGATGTGGTAGTTGGAAAGCATTTATTTGGAAAGCATTTGATTGCTTTTTGACAATTGGTATTTTATTTTGGAAAATCAAATATATATAAAACAATTTTTTATTTTTTATTCTCTCTCTCTCTCCACACTCACGGTTTCTAGGAAACCCATTTTTCCCTCCTCTTCTCTCTCGGCTTTGAGCCGTTTCTTCTTCTTCTTCTTCTTCTTCAAAATCTTGGCTTGGCCGTGAGAAGCAAGGAAGAATACAAGGTGCTAGCACACAAATGGATTAATACAAAGGTGATAGGGCAGTGAACACATGTGCATGGAATCGTTTTTGAAGCTTGAAGCTTGGAGCTTAAATGGAGGTCATCAATGGCCGAATATTGGAGGAGCTAAATGAGCCACAACCGAGCAGTCTACTGCCAAGGGGAGCTACTGCCGTGACCTTTGAGGGAGCTTGAAGGCTTGTGTTCTTCGTAGCATCCAAACCGATCATTTTGAGTATGTTTTCGCCATTCTACTTTGTGTATTTACATGCGTTTTTGTGCTTGATTTCATTCTTGGGACCTAATTAGAAACCAACAATGGTATCTTGAGCTTATATCAAGCATGAAATTTTTTAGGGTTTAACATTTGGCAAAATCGATTTGAGCATGAATTGGTTAAATTTTTTGATTAAGTATGCTTGAATGAGGTTGAATTGAAGTTGTGCATGATCAATTTCAAGAAAATTGGTTTAGAACAATTTTCCCCAATTATGGAGGCTTGGCCGAAAATGTAGAACCCTAAATGTCTTGGTAATTTTTGTTTTTTGATCATTGGATGACTTAAAACAATTGGGTAATGTTTATTTGAGGTTTTGGATTGAATTTTGAATTGGAAAATTTTCCCCAAATTAAAGGCTTGGCCGAAACTTGTTGAATTTTGAAATTCATGGTGTTTTTTTATTTTTTATTCATTGGATGAGTTGAATTGATTTGGGAAATTATGATTGTGGATTCAATTGGATTGAAACCGAATCGGATTGAAAAACCCCTAATTGCCAAGAAGTATAAAGCATGAAATGGGTTTGATTTTTGTTAAATTGTGTTGGACACTATTTGATGTTAAAGTGCATGATTAATTAGGCTAATTGATGTTTTAGAAATGTTAATTGGGTGATTAATTGTATATTACACTTAGGTTAATTAATTGTGGAATTTGGAATTTTATAAGTTAATTAATTGGGTTTAAATTGGAATTGGGCCTTAAAGGTTGTAATTGGACTTTTGGGCTTGGTTGTACCAAGTTAGGTTTAGTCCAATTTGGTTGGATCCAATTGGGCCCAAAACCGCATCCATAAAGTCCAATTATGACTTAATGGACCTTAATTATTTAATTGGGCCTAATGGGCCAAAATTGATTTCTGGGCTTATGGGGTAAATCCTGGATTGGATTATTGGTTTTGACCCGAGTTGACCAAAAGTCCACGCCTTAAATAAATTAATTAAAAGCCCATTGGACTTTAATTAAATAAACATTAGATGTTAATCGGGCTTTGAGACCCGTAACGATTGAATTTGGAATTTAAGTCGTAAAGGTTCGTTAATAAAGTGTAATATTTAATTTGGAATTAAATAGTGAATTAGTATTAAATACAAATTGAATTGGATTTAATTTTGTAGTTTAATTTAATTCAAGAATTCGTACTTTGAGTACTTATTCGCAAAACGAGTTTGACTCGAGCAAAATCAAATCGTTGTTTGAACATTGGATGATTACTAATTATCAGATTAATTAATTGGATTAGATTGATTGATAACATGCTTGTGTGAATACATGGTTGCGATGCATGAATAATGTATATCGGATGGATATTAGATAGGTGGGGCAATTTTAGAAATTGTTGTAATAAATTTGATTTATTAATTGGACCTGCGTGTCCAGCCTTATCACCTCCTTATTCTTTGTATTCTCTTCTCACCTATTCCCCTCAATGTAAATGAGGTTTCTTTAGAAGTGTAGTGTAACGGGTAGAAGTAAATACTCGTGCTAGCAGGAGAGAGGAAAGATAGAGATTTGATCTAGGATCAATGTGTAAAGTATCCATCCGCATATCATTATTATTTTTCATATGCGCTTTATTATGTGTTTAGAATGCATGTTTAAGGGTGTATGATGATGAGACCTTAACAAAGATAATAAATTGGTTGCCAATTTGCACGCGAAAAACCCTCAAATAATATTAAGCGTTTTTCCTTCCATTGAGTGATTCTCACTCAAGATCCGAGACTGGCATTGGCTTGTTGGCCAAAGTCAAGGCCTTTGTCCGTCGAGGATGTGTTTTGATCACGAAGGCTTTGTTCCATATTAGTGTCTTGTCCAAGTTGTGGTTTGTTGGGCAAAGTCAAGACCACTTCTTGTCCATCGACATTGATTACGAAGCTTTCCATGGTCAATGGGTCGCGCTTAACTGGGATCACTAAGTTTGTTGTGCAAAAGCCAAGGCTTAGTTGATTCAGAGGAAAAGGTTAGGTAATATATTGGATATATTGGCATATATAAGATATATGTTTCGGACTTAGATGTCCTCCTACTGGATCTAGGAATTGGTTTGGATCCAATTGATCTTAGAGATCTACCTAGTTAATTATCATACAATTTGTTGGCCAAAGTCAAGATTGTGTGATATTTAACGGGATCCTAGCCCACTAGGAAACACGATTTCCCGAGTACTCGACAGAGGGTTAGAGGCTCGCCGAAAAATAGTGGGAGGCAAGTATTGAATTTGCAATATTCGTTTAGTAACTTGCCATACGCGCTCAATAACAAATTATTTCGTCGTTAGATTAAATGTTAGTTGGACTAATATTTAAATTGTTGTTTTAATAAGCAGTTGGACTGTATTATAGTAATCAATATATTTGAATTAATTAATTTCATTTACAGTTGATTTTATAATTGGATTATAGTAATCAATGTAATTGAGGTTAATTAATTTAAATTATATTTGATTGTGTAGTTGGACTATAATAATCATTATAATATATAGTACCACAAATCGTTGATTAAATAGTTGGACTATTAGAATCAAGATATAATTGAAAGATTGACATTTAAAACATAATCCTAGGGAAAATGTATTTAAATGGTTTAATTTTCAAATTGGGAATAATTCAGGATGGTCCTGGAAACTAATAAGTTACTTTACTTGATAAAATAACGTATTAGGCCTAAGCCTGGAGTTAAGCAAATAAGTGGAACATGATATTTGGAATATTCATCTAATGATAACTTTAGTGCTTAATCCATTATACTTGTCATAGACTCATTAATTCCTTTATCAGAACTAAGGATTAGATCCCTAAAGTATGATAATGAAATTAAAGGATCTTCATAGATTAGATCTTAGAAGTACTAAATTGCAATAGTAAACTCTTGAAGAGTTAATGACTATTCTCAAGGAGACAAAGTCAAAGTTTGCAATAAGGCAAGTAGCGCAAGGCGCACCTTACTTCGATATTCTAGAATGCCAAGGCTTGGCCAAAGGCTTCTGGAGTGTGGAAAAGAGCAAAGGGAAATCATTATAATCTTCTGGGAAGATAAAAGGACATATCCCAAGAAGGAATTGAAGACGAGCAAGGCTCTGACTTCAAATATGTTTGTCATACATATGTTCACAGCTAGTGTTAAAATTGGATTTTAGATACTTAGTGTGATACATAAATATGTACTGATGTTCAGAATCTGCTATAAGCAGGATACTGACCTCAATTGAGATTATATATGTGAATTGTAAACGAGATGAAAGTCGTTGTTTTAACCGTAGATACCTAAGTTTAGGAACTACCATTTTGGTATGTACGTCAATTAGGAAACTGTTATAATGTAACTAGTTTGACTAGAAATATTATCTCTATATCAGTGTATAATCCGTTGCGGATATACCTTTATATTCTAGAACACTAAAGTGTTTTATTATATAAAGATGATATTGAGATAAACACATTAGATGTGAATAACAGAATTTATATTTAGAATATAAATAAATCTAACACGTATAACATGACAAACAAATAGCTCAAAACTGATTTAATCAGTTGAAACTTGTATATGGCATTGTTGTCTGAGACACAATTTTAAACAAGACTCGTATATCCACACTTTTGAAGAATGGGTACTAGGACTAATTTGATTCTATTCAAATAAAGTCTACGAATCTAGTTTATTGGTCAAAGTGCCTATAACACTATTTACTTGGTAAAAGTGTAACTGCCACCGATCTATTAGCCCTCAGTCATAGTGACGTAAGTGGGCCCATGTCTAGCTAGGCTAGAAATGGATATGAAATATTTCGTGACCATACACGGATGTGGCATCGCGTTATGGTTATGCGTTTCTTTTGAAACACAAATCAGAAACTTTTAGAGTTTCGACGCGAGATAAAAAAACAGATCGGGTAAAGTATTAAACCATCACGGTTTGACCATGATGAAAATACTCAAGCAATAAGTTTCTCATATACTTGAAAGAGTATAGTATTTTTTCTATGAGGACTCCTCCTGGAACACGTCAATTTGACGGTGTGTCCGACAGGATAAACCGAATTTTGTTAGACATGATAAGGTTAATCATGAGTCGCTCTGAGCTATCATTTCCTTCAACGGATAAGCTAAACAGTGCAGGACTTATTTAGAATAAGGTTCCATAAAATTTGTTTGATAGATAACATATTAGATATGAACAGGAAAGAAACCAGGTTTCTTATTCCTGATAATTTGGGTATGCTAGGCATACGTTTGGATGATACCAAACAAGAACCCAAATTGGATAAGTGCCAAATGTAGGTTATCCTAGGGATACCATAAGTATTGTACTTATACACCTCACAAGAGAACAATTAGATTGTTGCTCACCATGCGGTTTTTCTAAGAGGAATACCGATATGCACTGGTAAGTGCAAGGATAGTAAAACTCGATGAAAATTAGAGTAATACTATTCCTGGCACCGAGTCCTTATGGAACACAAATAGTTCATCAAGGATGAAACTATTCCAATAATCTTCGAATACACAAGAACCACGTATGTCGGAGAGAATCAGAAAACAACCTGGGGTATGGGTTTCTGATCTCACCTCATAAAGATGTCTATCTTATTGAGGAATATCAACTGACTACGTATGAGGAAGTGATACAAGGTATCGACTCCCTATTATGGCAAAGTGCCATAAAGTCCGAAGTGGATTCCATGTATACCAACTATGTTTAGACACTAGCTGATGTACCGCAAGGCATTGTGCCTATTGGTACTAAATAAGTCTTCAAAGAAGACATACATGGATGGCAACATACCATCGTACTGAGCTAGGCTTGTAGCAAAAAGGTAGAGTTATCAACATTGTGTTGATTACGACGAAACCTTTTACCTGTTGCCATGGCAAATCCATTTCGACAATGCTTGCTGATGCTGCATGTTTCATTTATGAAATATGGCAGCTGAACGGGAAAACTGTTTTCCTCAACGGAAACCTTTCGGAGGATGTTTACAACATCTTGACGGTTTTTTCGAACCATAACAAGCAAACTAGGTTTGCAGGTTATTCGATCCATAGATGGATTGAAGCAAGCATTAAATTCTTGGAATTATCGTTTTGATGTAATCATAATAATGTATGATTTAATTCAAAACGAAAATAATTCTTGTGTATATAAGGAGGTTAGTGGGAGCGCACTGACAGTGAATGTCCTGAGTAATGATGATATATCATTTCTTGGAAATAATATTCCCATAATATAATCGGTGAAAGCTTGGCTTTCATGATAACGACTATAAGTCGTAACAACGGTACTATAAAAGTTTGAATAACGGTACAGTGAGCTGGAAATATTCCAAGCAAGATATTGTTACCGAATAAACAACAAATACGGGTAATTGCTGCAGCTGAGGCAGCAAAAGAAGCCATTTGGGTCGATAACAAATCTAATTAGATTAGATATAATTCTGTTAGCAGCTGAGCTAGGCTTGAGCACAGGCTAAAGAATTAATGGTCTCATCAACGATCCAGATACATACTTCGATATTCATCTGATTCGTTCGGATCATATATGGTGGCGATATGATGATCGAATAAATCACATCAAGATGATATTCATACAAATCCGCTGACAAAAACCTTTTCTCAGCAGTTTGAGCCAACCGTACATGGTTCGGGTGTCAGACACTCGAGTGACTGGCTATAGGCCAAGTGGGAGATTGTTGGACAATTATGACCCATAGCGTCACTATTTGTACAGATCATGTGTTGTTGTACAAATTAACTATGTGACAAAGGAGATTGCACTCTTATCATTTGTGATTAGATCACCTAGATATATAAATGATAGGAGGTCCTTGTGATTTGTTCCTGGATTGAGAATGATATGAGACAGTATCAGTCCACGAAGGATAAATCATTAAATATCCCTAGTCAGAGCATTGTCGAGATTGGACATCGATAAATGCGCAATAGACTAGTATACTTGTGCGCGTTTGTGAGGGCACAACGATATCGTTCTCTATATTTGGGTATAGGATACTCATGCAAGTGTAATAGAGGTTGTGTTTTACCGATGGTACGGAAAACAGCTTCGCTCTGGATAGACCCCATTGGAATTCCATTGGTAGTATGACTATGTGTCTATGGAAGTCCGAAATCAGGGTAAGTGTATTTGGTCTTAACCTGAGAGCACCGCTAATACTTGCGACAATCAATATACTTGGTTGCGGTGTCCAGGACTTTAATAGGTTCTGTGTACGCTAATGCTGGGTATATTGAGAATCATAGTGTATTGGGTGTGATGTTAAGACGGAAGTATCACTCAGTCATATGGAGATGATGGTCACTTAGGATATGAAACGTGTTCTCTTAAATGCTCGAGCTATCGGGATATTATGACTAGGTCATGTATATCCGATTATAGAGACTAGTACCAGACATCTGATATGTGCTTAGTACGGGGAGACATAATCCAGCCATATGCTAGCACGTGATCATCCGATGCTGGACGACATACACAATACCACGTATACTACGCCTGATATAGATCGCTTATTACTTTCCATGAAGCATTTCTGGAGAATTGGGTAGGCATGGCGCTTTGCTAGAAGCCAACCTTGTCTTGTAAATCGGTACAAACGTAGTACTAGGTACGTACGTGTTCGGATAGTCCGACGATCGTATTTACTGCCACATATACGGGGATCTCATGGGTCGCTTCCCGAGATTAACCATGATGTATGACTCACACTTTATTAATCTGGGATTAATTAGATGAGAGGGAAAAATTATCTGGGATTAATTACGGAGATATTTTATCTGGATAATGTGTTAATCGGGAGTAATACGGAGTATTTACGAAGATAGAGAATTTGATCTAGGATCAATGTGTTAAGTATCCATCCGCATATCATTATTATTTATTTTTCATACTCGCTTATTATGTATTTAGAATGCATGTTTAAGGGTGTATGATGATGAGACCTTAACAAAGATAATGAAATTTGTAGCCAATTTGCACGCGAAAAGCCCTCATTAAAATATCATGCGTCTTTTCCTTCCATTGAGTGATTCTTGCTCAAGATCCTAGATTGGCATGGGTTGTTGGCCAAAGTCAAGCCCTTGTCCGTCGAAGATGTGCTTGAATCACGAAGCTTTGTTCCATATTGGTGTCTTGTCCAAGTTGTGGTTTGTTGGCCAAGTCAAGACCACTTCTTGTCCATCGACATTGATTACGAAGCTTCCATGGTCAATGGGTCCGCGCTTGACTGGGATCATCAGGTTTGTTGTGCCAAAGCCAAGGCCTAGTTGATTCAGAGGAAAACGGTTAGGATATATTAGATATATAGGCATATATAGGATATATGTTTAGGACTTGGATGTCCACCTACCGGATCTAGGAGTTGGATGAGATCCAATTGATCTTAGAGATCTACCTAGTTAATTATCATACAATTTGTTGGCCAAAGTCAGATTGTGTGATATTTAACGGGATCCTATCCCACTAGGAAACACGGTTTCCCGAGTACTCGACAGAGGGTTAGAGGCTCGACGAAAAATAGTGGGAGGCAAGAATTGAATTTGCAATATTCGTTCAATTACTCGCCATACGCGCTCAAACAAATATCACTCGTCAAATATATTAAAAGTATTAGTTGGACTAATATTTATTGTTGTTTTAATAAACAGTTGGACTGTATTATACTTGATTATATATAATTGGATTATATTAATCAATATATTTGAATTAATTAATTTCAGTTTACAGTTGATTTTATAATTGGATTATAGTAATCAATGTAATTGAGGTTAATTAATTTGGATTATATTTGATTATATAGTTGGACTATTATAATCATTATAATATATATAGTACCACTAATCGTTGATTAAATAGTTGGACTATTGTAATCAAGATAAAATTGAAAAGTTGGATATTTAAAATATAATCTGGGATTAAAATATTTTAAATGATTAATTTTCAATTGGGAATAAATAATAGGTTACTTTATTTGATAAAATAACTTATATACCTTAAGCCCAAAATTAAGCAAAATAAGTAGAGCATAAAATCTTTGGAAGATTTATGTGATGATGACTTAATGCTTAATTTAATATACTTGTCATAAATCTAATTTTAGATTAAGAAGTATTAAAATTGCAATAAATAATTCTTGGAGAATTAATTGACTATTCTAGAGGTGAAAAGTCAAAGTTTGCAATTGGGCATGTAGCACGAGGTGCACATTGTTTCGATATTCTAAAAACCCAAGGCTTGGCCTAAGGTTCCTGAAATATTGAAAAGGATAATTGACATATCCCAAAGTGACTACCATTTGGATATGGCAGACACGAAGGAATTAAAGAAAGGGCAAGGCTCTGACTTTAAAAATGTTTGTCAAAGTTATGTTCACTACTAGTTGAAATTAGATTTTAAATACTTAGTGTGGTACATAAAATATATGTATTGATGTTCAGAATCTGCTTTGAGCAGGATACTGACTTCAAGCTGAGATTGCTCTGCGAATCGGAAACGGGACGAAAGTCGCTGTTTCGACCGTAGATACCTAAGTTTAGGAACTACCCTTCGGGTGTGTACTTAAATTAGGAACTGTTATAATGTAACTAGTTTGACTAGAGACATTATCTCTATATCAGTGTTTAATCCATGTGGATAAACCTTTATATTCTAGAACACTAAGTGTTTCATTATATAAAGATGATACTGAGATAAAACATTAGATGTGAATAACAGAATTTATATTTTGAATATAATTGAAATCTCAAAACATATAAAATGACAAATAAATAGCTCAAATTGATTTGATCAATAGAGACTTATTTGTGGCATTGTTGTCTGGGACACAATTAAACAAGATTCGTATATCCACACTTTTGAAGAGTGGGTACTAGGACTGATTTGACTATTCAAATAAAGTCTACGAATCTAGTTTATTAGGTAAAGTACCTAAAACACTGTTTACTTGGTAATAGTGTAAGTGCCACCGATCTGTTAGCCCTATTCATGGTGAAGTTAGTGGGCCCATATCTAGCTAGGCTAGATGTGAACATGAATATTTCGTGACCTTAACGGATGTGGCATCACGTTATGGTTATGTGTTTCTTTTGAAGAACACAGATCGGAAACTATTAGAGTTTCGACACGAAGTAGATAAACAGATCGACTATAGTATTATGCCGCCTCACAGTAAGACCGTAATGGAAAATACTTAAGCAGTAAGTTTCAAACATACATGAAAGAGTATAGTATTCTTTCAGATGAGGACTCCTCCCGAGACACGTCAGTTAGACGGTGTGTCCGAACGAAAACCGAATTTTGTTGGACATGATAAGGTTTATCACGAGTCGCTCTGAGCTACTGTTTCCTTCAATGGATATGTATTAACAGTGCAAAACTTATTTAGAATAAGGTTCCATATAAATCTGTTTGACAGATTCATATAGGATATGAACAGGAAAGAAACAGGGTTTCTCATTCCTAATAATTTGGGTATGCCGGGCATAACGTTTGGATGATACCAAACTAAGAACCCAATTGGATAAGTGCCAATAATAGGTTATCCTAAGGGAAACCATAAGTATAGTACTTATATATCTCACATGAGAACAATATAATTGTTGCTCACCATGCGGTTTGCCTAAGAGGAACACCGATATGCAGTGGTCAGTGGGAGAATAGTGATACTCGATGAAAATCGGAGTAATACTATTCAGGCACGAAGTCCTTAATGGAACATAAACAGTTCATCAATGATGAATCTGTACCATTAATCTTCGAATACACAAGAACCGCGTAGATCGGAGAGAATCAGGAAAACACCTGGGGTATGGGTTTCTGATGTAACCCCTTAAAGATGTAAATCTTATGGAGGTATACCAACCGACTACGTACGAGGAAGTGATACAAGGTATCGACTCCTATTATGGCAAAGTGCCATGAGTCCGAAATGGATTCCATGTATAACAACTATGTTTGGATACTAGTTGTTGTACCGCAAGGCATTGTGCCTATTGGTACTATAAACGTCTTCAAGGAAGACATACATGGATGGCAACATACCAACGTACAAAGCTAGGCTTTGACGGAAAGGTATCGTTCCAACATTGTGTTGATTACGGTTCAACCTTTTACCTGTTGCCATTGTAAATCCATTTTGAAGATGCTTGTAGATACTGCATATTTCATTTATGAAATGTGTCAGTTAATGATCAAAATCGCTTTCCTGAAAAGGAAACCGATAGGAGGATGCTTACAACATCCTGACGATTTTGTATAACCGACAAACAAGGTTTGCGGGTTATTCGATCCATGTTTGGATTGAAGCAAGCATAAGGTTCTTGGAACTGTCGTTTTGAAATAATCATAATGGTTAATGATTTGATTCAAAACGAAATGATTCTTGTGTATATAAGGAGGTTAGTGGGAGCGCACTGACAAGGAAATTCCCATAAAGCAATTGGTGAAAGCTTGGCTTTCATAGAAATTCTCCGTAGAATTCTGGAGAGTAACAACCTTTATTCAAGGAATAAAGATCTACTGGGATAGATTTGGAGTTGTTAACACTCTCTGGAAATTGTACATTTAAAATGTACTTGATAGGGTGTCTCATACGCTTTGAGCATATGGAGTCACAATCGGGTCAATCCAAGTGATAGTCACTGGATTGAAGTTAAGGACATCTGTTAGTATCTTAGAGAACTAAAGATGTTGTCTTAAACTATGGAGAAGGAGAACTTGAAGTGACTGGGATCACTACCGCAAGTTTCCAAACAGTTAAATACTGCGGTACTATAAAGTTTGAATAACGGGACAGTGAGCTGGAAATCTTCCGAGCAAGATACTGTTGCCGAATAAACAACAAATGCGGATTATTGCTGCAGCTGAGGCAGCAATAGAAGCCATTTGGGTCGATAATAAATCTAATTAGATTAGATATAGTTCTGTTAGCAGCTGAGCTAGGCGTCAGCACAAGGCTAAAGAATTAAAGGTCTCATCGACGATCCAGATATATACTTCTATATCATCTGATTCGTTCGGATCATACATCGTGGCGATGTGATGATCGTATAAATCGCGTCAACGATAATCATGGAAATCCGCTGACGAAAACCTTTTCTCAGCAATTTGAGCGAACCGTACATAGTTCGGGTGTCGACACTTGAGTGACTGGCTATGTGCCAAGTGGGAGATTGTTGGATAACATGACCCATAGCGTCACTATTTGTACAGATCATAGTGTTGTTGTACAAATTAACTATGTGACAAGGAAATTGCACTCTCATCATTTGTGATTAGATCACCATAGATGTATAAATGAAGAGAGGTCCCTATGATTAGTTCCTGGATTGAGATGATATGAGACAGTATCAGTCCACGAAGGATTAATCATTAAATATCCCTAGCCGGAGTATTATCGAGACTGGACATCGATAATGCGGAATAGGCTAGTATTGCACTTGTGCGCGTTGTGAGGGCACAACGGCATAGTTCTCATATATTGGGTATTGGATACTCATGCAAGTGCGATAGGAGGTTGTGTTTCACCGATGGTACGGGAAACAGCTTCGCTCTGGATAGACCCCTCGGAATCCCATTGGTATTATGACTATGTGTCTATGGGAGTCCGACATCAGGGTAGGTGTGTATGGTCTTAACCTGAGACTTGCACCGCTAATGCTTACGACAATCAGTATACTTTTGTTGAGGTCGTCTAGGACTCTAACCGGTTCTGTGTACGCCAATGCTGGGTATAATGAGAATCGTAGAGTATTGGGTGTAATGTCAAGACGGAAGTATCACTCTAGTCATAGTGGAGATGATGTCACGCAGGATACGGTATTAGTGCTCTTAAGTGCTGGCCGGCCATCGGGATATTATGACAAGGTCATGTATATCCGATTATAGAGACTAGTTACCAGACATCCGATATGTGCTTCGGACGGGGCAGACACTTATCCAGCCTCAGCCCTAGCACGTGACTATCCGATACTGGGCCGATATACACGATACTTGGTATACTACGCTTGATATAGATCTTAAATATTCTTAGAGAATATGACCGGAGAATTGGATAGACTTCGTGCTTTGCTAGAAGCCGATCTTGTCTCGTAAATCGGTAGAACGTAGTACTTGGTACGTACGTGATTCGGATATTCCGACAACCGTATTTACTGCCGAATTATCCGGGGATCTCATGGGTCGCTTCCCGATAATGCACCGATGACGCATAACTCGCACTCTTATATAATCTGGGATTATATAGAAGAGAGAGAAAATTAATCTAGGATTAATTACGGAGATATTTTATCTGGGATAAAATATCGTCTTAAGAGAGAGAATGATTAATTTGGAATTAATCGATAAACTAATATATTCGATATATTAAACGAAATTAGATTTCGACGCGGAATTAAAATTGGATTTTAATTCGGGCGAACGAATTAATTTAGAATTAATTCGTTAGCGACGTGAATAGTGAATTCGCTAGGCGTAATAATTTAATTACGACGCAACGGAAAACTCGCTAATTTGGAATTAGCGAAACCGAGCCCGAGTGTGATTGCGAGTGCATTCGTATTTCGAATTCGAGTGCGGCAATGCAAGTCACATCAAGCGTCAAATCAAAAGTCACTTTGAGTGATTGATTGATTGATTGATGGATGTGATTGATTTTGAGTGATGGACACACACATGTGTCACTTGATAAAGTGAAATGAATAGTTGATGTTTGTGGTTGGAATAGTGTAAGTTGGTGGGAGTATTTACCATTTTATTTATTTGGTAAATGCTTTATAATTTTATGAAAAATATATAACCCCTTTTTGAAAGGTTTTGCAAACCAATTACACAACTTCATCTCTCTCATTTCTTTTCTCTTCTCTCACGCCAAAAACAGCAAAATGTTCACTGGTTTTGAACCAGAAATGTCGTGAGCTATAGGGAGGCAAGAGTGGGTTTTTGTGGCAAAAACTCAAGTGCTAGCACACTTACGAGTCTTGCGAAGGTGGTAGGGAGGTTCACCCATGAGTCGGGATTCGTTTGACGCAATCTTGGAGCTCCGTTTGTCATCTCAAATTTCTGTTTTTGGAGGCATGTGGACTGGTCAGTTCAGGCGTGAAGGCAGTGGGCTTTTTGGCTTCATTCGTCTCCAAATCGTCTCAACCGATCGATGTGAGTATTCCGCAACTTCGTCGATATGTATTCGCAATGTTTTTCATGCTTATAATCGATCCGGGACCTTAATAGAAACCAACAGTTACTATATATTCTAAGCATAAAACTCATAAAACTTGCAAAGAACATAAACCGAAACATGCTAACTATCATAAGAACTTTAATTAAAATAAAGAAAGAAAAAGACTTACTTGAACCGAAGACTCCTCCAGTCCTCCCTCCAATCTACAAGCTTTTCTTGAACTCAGCAAGCTCTTCCACGTTCCAAAGAGCCACCCAAGTGTGTGGCCTCCAAAGATGCAAACACCAAAGCCAAAACTCAATGGCAAGACTACGCCTTGAGTGTACGGGTATTTTGCCCTTGGTGCTAGCCTAGGCAAATACCTCAAAACTTTTAACTCGAGGTTCCTCTAGTCAATTAGACTTAAGGATCCTCAAAATCAATGGCTTACTCTGAAACTTTAAGTTGCTCACTTATATAAACCCAATATATGAAAGGTTTTGGTGTAAAAATTTGTGAAGAATTCTTTGGGTTTATATAGTGCTCTAAAGACAACAAAATTAATTAAGAATCCGATGTGAGATAAAAGCTAACTTAATCTTAACCATTGGATCTTAATTTAGTGTTTAATGAGATTATAAAACCCTAATAAGAGTTTGGGCCGAATTAGAATTCAAAACAAATAACAAATTTTTTTTACTATTCATAGTACTATTCACGTGAATAGTACTTTTTTTATTCCAATTCCCAAAGTGCCCCCATCGTCATTCACCAATCCCTAAGCCACTATGGATCTTTATAAATTATATGTTCAATAATTAAACACATTGAACCATTTATGAAAAATTCCTACAGCAATCATATATGCCGTTATATTTCTACTGTGCACTATTAACCATTGATTTCGACTTTGTTGTGTGTGACCTTTTGGGTTTCCCTCAAGTTGGACATGAAATGAATCGTGATAATTTAATCGAGCATAAATTATCCTCCAATCAGATGGTCGTTCGATTTCAATGACCAAGGTTGACATCTAGCAACATGCCAATGCCCCCAAATGAGAAGGAAATATATATATATATACACATTCTCTATGTTATTTACATATGATACGGTCCATCGCCTCACTGTATCCCCACCTATTGACCTAGGGTACGGAAAGTGTCTACCTATATGGTCAAATGTATGATGTTGATAGTGTCATGAATCGTGCTAACCCAAGAATCTCACACGATTCTTCTGCTGTGGCCACAGTCTCAAGCACTGATCACACATATCAACCCCCGAACTGAAATACTACTCTTATAAGAAAATATTATCCGAGAGAGTGGCGATTCTCTATTGTATCTTTACAAACTTCATGTGTTTCAACAAATGACCCAATTATACCCTTATGACCGGATCTTTTGAACCGGGAAGGAGAATGTCAAAGTTATTTGATCCACACATAAGATTGTAAAGACCTCAAGTCTAAGGACTAGTCATATAATCGATACATGAAAGTTCTCACAGACACATGGGATAAACACTCCATATGAAAACTTTCGGCGGTCAGTTCGATGGACACGAGCAACTCATGCATCCATGTGATACACCAAGCGGACGGATCTCCGCTAGTAGCCTATGAGATCGGCTACCCCACTTAAGGAAGGATCATACATCATGCTAGTCTCTCCGATTTTTGAACGCCCAGATTTTTCACAAAACTATGACTATGAACATTTAAGAGTAATTATTCTCATAAGGCGTGGAAGCATCGTCTTATTACTCCAAGGGCTTTATTACAGTGTTGATGATTCATATAAGTTATGTAAGACACGTATAATAAAGATTGCCATTTTATTAATTAATGAAAATATTACAAATACATGTATATATAGCCCATCCACAAGTTGGGCATATGGTATATCCCTAACAATCTCCCACTTGCACTATAGCCAACTAGTATGAATCTAGACACCATACTCTCGGGTGTACCTATCATGCTTTTGTTGAGTCAGCCTTTTAGTCAGAGAATCTGCAAGATTATCTTCTGTGGGTATTTTCTCTTTAATAACTTATTTTCTCTCAACAATCTCCTTGATGAGATGAAATCGCCTGAGTACGTGCTTGGATTTCTGGTGGGACCTTAGTTCCTTTGATTGAGCAATGGCGCCCGTGTTGTCACAGTATATCGTGACACCATTCTTTATTAAGGGAAGCACTTCCAGCACCGTGATGAACTTCTTTATCCAAACTGCTTCTTTGGCAGCCTCAAATGCTGAGATATACTCGGCTTCAGTGGTGGAGTCCGCTGTAGTTGACTGCTTTGAGCTTTTCCAACTGACAGCACCGCCATTCAAAGTAAACAGATATCATATTTGCGATCTGCTATCATCCTTATCGGTCTGAAAGCTCGCATCACAGTAACCAATGACTTTCATCTCAGAACAATCTCCGTATGTCAATAACACATCCTTAGTTCTTCTTAGATACTTGAGGATTGTTTTGACAGCTGCCCAGTATTGCTCACCAGGATTTTCCTGATACCTGCTCGTTATGCTAAGAGCATAAGAGACATAAGGTCTTGTACATAGCATGGCGTACATGATCGATCCTATTGCTGAAGCATAAAGGATCATACTTATACGCTCTCTATCTAAAGGAGTATGTGGATATTGCTCCTTAGATAATTTGATTCCATGACAAGTAGGTAAATTACCTCTTTTGGAATCTTTCATTTTTAATCTTTTCAAAACTTTATCTATGTATGTAGATTGAGAAAGTCTTAACAACCTCTTAGATATATTACGGTAGATCTTAATGTCGATGATGTAGGTTGCTTCTCCCAAATCTTTCATGGAGAAATTATGAGATAACCATTGCTTGGTGGCTTGTATCATGGGAATATCATTCCCGGTGATTAATATGTCATCGACATATAATACAAGAAATACAACAACACTCCCACTACTTTTCTTGCAAACATAAGGCTCGTCTACATTTTTGATGAAGTCAAGTTCTTTGATTGTCTCCTCAAATCGTATATTCCAACTTCTGGAGGCTTGCTTGAGTCCATAAATGGATCGTTTAAGCTTGCATACTTTATTATGATCATCCTTATATGCAAACCCCTCAGGTTGTGTCATATAGACTTCCTCTACGAGGTTCCCATTAAGGAAAGCTGTTTTGACATCCATATGCCAAATCTCATAATCAAAGTGTGCAGTTAGTGCCAGTAAAATTTGAATGGACTTTATCATTGCAACAGGCGAGAAGGTTTCGTCATAGTCAATTCCTTGGATTTGACTATAACCTTTCGCCACCAGCCTAGCCTTATAGGTTTGGATGTTGCCTTCTGCATCAGTTTTTCGCTTGTAAATCCACTTGCAGCCTATGGGTTTTATCCCTTCAGGTGCATCTACCAATTCCCAGACTTGATTCTGATACATAGAGTCTATTTCGGATTTCATGGCCTCAAGCCACTTGACTGAATCAATGTCACGTATTGCTTCATCATAACTGGTGGAAACCATATCTTTCAGGCTCATTTCTTTCCCTACCAAACCTTCTGAGTTCATAACCTTGTGGTTGTTCCGTCGCTGCCCTTTTAAGGGCGCCTGGGGTTTAGTTCTATGTTAGTTTGTTCTTCTCGTACCTCATTGAGGTCAAGTCTACTCCCACTATATTTCTTGAGAAGGAATTCATTCTCTAGAAATTTAGCATTTCGTGAGACAAATGTTTTTTTCATTTGGGACGTAGGACATGTATGCTCTTGAGTTTAAAGAATATCATACAAACTTACATTTAACTGCCCTATTATCCAATTTGTTAGTTTACGTGAGCTTGACATATGCATCACATCCCCAAACTCTTAGATAACTAAGATTATGACGTTTCCCAGACCATAACTCATATGGTGTTTGACTAACAGTTTTGGAAGGAACTTGGTTTAGTAGTAGTGTTGCAGTTTCTAAAGAAAGACCCCAAAATGAAAGAGGTAGATCCGTGTCTGGCATCATTGATCGGACCATATCTTATAATGTCTGATTTCTCCTTTCGAAGACCCCATTATGCTGTGGAGTTCCCGGAGGAGTCCACTGGGAAACAATGTCATTTTCTCTCAAGTAATCTTGAAATTCGTTTCTTAAGTATTCACCACCTCGGTCAGACCTTAGTGACTTAATACTTTTATTAAGCTGGTTTTCTACTTCAGCCTTGAAGTCTTTGAATTTCTCAAAGGCTTCAGATTTGTACCGCATAAGGTACACATACCCATATCGCGAATGATCATCGATAAATGTAATGAAGTAGGAGAATCCACCTCTAGCGGTAATTGACATTGGTCCGCATACATCAGAGTGTATGAGTTCTAATGCCTCCGCTGCAGGCTGTCTTTTACCTTTGAAGGGTAATTTGGTCATTTTACCAAATAAACAAGGCTCACAAGTTCCATAAGGTTTATATTTGAAGGGTTTGAAATACTCATCCTTATGTAGCTTAGTTAATCTTGTTTCATTGATATGACTTAAGCGACTGTGCCATAGAAGTGATTCATTGAGATTATTCGAGTTAACGTTGTATATATTAGAGGTTGAACATTCTTTGTTAGTTTGTAAGACATAGATACCATTATTCAAAATACCATCTCCATAATTTATTTCATTGAAATAAATAGAACATTCATTACAACTTATTAGGCATGAAAAGCCTTTATTACATAAAGAAGAAATTGAAATGATGTTCTTTACTAGAGAAGGTACATAAACACAATCTTCTAAGTCTAAAACTAAACCATTCGGCAAAACTAATGAATAAGTCCCCACGCACAATGCAGCCAATTTTTCTTCATTACCCATGCGTAAGTCAACCTCCCCATGACGGAGTCTCCTACTGTTTCTCAGGCCCTGCACATTGTTATATAAGTGAGTCCCACAACCGGTGTCAAGCACCCAAGTAGAAGGTTCAGAGTTTTGAGAATATAGTTCAATCATATACAACATACCTGAAGCATTGGGCTTCTTGGCCTCTTGGGCTTCCCTAGCTTCCTTGGCTTTCAAGGATCTGCAGTCTTTCTTCCAATGACCCTTCTTTCCATAAAAGAAATATTTCACCTTTCCTTTTTTCTTCTCCACCTTACCATATGGCTTTAGGTGATCTGGAGCCTTGCCCTTGCCTTATTTTTCTTTGGGCCTCGTGGCTTCAGGTTCGTACCCGTAAGCATGACGGAGGTTTTAAGATCCGGTTTCAAGTCCTTCTCTGCTTACTTTATCAGATTGTGCAATTCTTCTAAAGTAGCTTCTTTATCAGACAAATGAAACTGCATAATAAAGTTAGAGAATTCTTTTGGAAGGACTAAAGATTGGATCGTGACCTATCTCATGATCCATGATGAACCCGAGATTGGCCAATTTTTCAATGTGGCCAATCATCTTAAGCATATGTCCACTAATAGATCTTCCATTATACCTTGTTTGGAATAAGGCACATGACACTTGGAATCTCATGGTATGAACGGAAGTTGCATACAACTCCTTCAAGTCAAAGATGATGGTTTGAGTATCCATATCTTCGTGAGATTTCTGAAGTTCGTCCGACATAGAGCCAAGCATTATGCAAACTGCTTGCTCATCATCATCGACATGTTTCTTCCAAGCAAAAAATGTATCTTGGTCAGCATCTTCTGCGGGTTCAGGGGGAAATGGTCTTTCAAGAACATAGAAAATCTTTTCTTGTCGTAAGATAATTTTAAGGTTTCTAAACCAGTCATTGTAGTTGTTCCCTTTGAGGTTATGCTCATCAAGGATGGAACGAAGTGATACTCTGTTTTCCATTTGAATGTTTGTGAAATATTTTAACCCATATGTTAAGAGAAAATGTTAAAATTAGGAATATGTTTTCATTAATGTTTCATAATAACATGGGCTTTTAATATTATGAAGTTTCTCCCACTCAATTATTTTAAAATTTTAAGTAAATCGCATCAACCCCAATATGATGGATTTCTTGTGGGCAAGGATCCCATTATCATCATTTCATAACTCCGACTAGGGCCGGTCGTTATAAAATACGATAATTAGGTAGGGTCCCAACCAATTTATGATATAAATCACAATTCCTTGATCATTGGGTTGGGCAATCAAACATTCCATAGCTTATGCTAGTCCTTGTGGACACCAAATCTTTGCCACTAAGTTATAAGACCATGCCTAAGGGTTGCTGCATCTTATGACTCAGAAAAGTCAAACCATTGTCAATAGTACGATTTAGGGACAAATTGGTATTAGTCAGTCTGGTAAAGCCTAGTCCTGCCAACACGGTTTAAGCCCTCTGGGTCTATACTTTACAATGGGAGGTAAATTTTAGACTTAAATTATTATTGAGGATTTTAGCAAGTTTAAGTGAATAACTGTCAAATGGATTCCTCCATTGAAAATTCCCCAGAGGGAGGTTGGAGCGATCTCTCTTAAATACCATTACCTCTTAGGCTCTTATTGCCTTGGTGACAGGAATAAACAATAGATCCTCCAAATTAGTCCAACACTTTAAATATGCTTTAAGGTAAGCCTTGAGTAAATGATTATCTACATGTCTTCACAGCTTTTCCTCTTGGCTATAAAAAGGTAGTGAGTGAAGGAAGACACCAAATCATTATATAACTCTAGTAATACCTTTGGTTAAATTAACTTTAGTTTGGAAAGTTTTATTAACCTCTTGGTCCCAAACCACTTGTATCTTTTATAATATCTTTTATTATAAACAAGTGATTTATATTTATTAGCCTTAAAGGTAATAAATCTCTAAATTCATCACGGAATAATTAATTAGCTAAGGGATAAGCAATACACTCTCTATTTCTTATAAAGTCTCTAGATGATTGCACCCTAAAATAATCATGCCAATTCTAATCATACATAGAATCATCAAGCATATGAGTTTTAATATGTTGGAATTATTTTAGGCATTAAATAACTTTGATTAATATTTAATTATGATATTGCATTTTATTTTATTCAAAAAAATATATTATTCACGTTTTTTTGCAGACGCGTGAACTTTAAATACAATTTCATAATTCAAATATTAACTGAATCATGCAAAACTTATGCCTAAAATTAAGTTCAGGGTGTTAGATTTCCAACGAGATTTTAAACACCCAATTTCGAGTTCAAGTGAGAGAGAACTAATCAAAACAAAAACGGCGCGCTGATACCACTGTTGGGAAGCGGCCACGAGTGCGCAGCGGAAAATCAAAATTATTATGCCGCTTTCCCTTTGCCCAAGACCCATTTGTTTTTATTATTCTACAAGCTTAGGCATGTTACTATATATTCTAAGCATAAAACTCATAAAACATGCAAAGAACATAAACCTAAACATGCTAACTATCATAAGAACTCTAATTAAAATAAAGAAAGAAAAAGACTTACTTGAACCGAAGACTCATCCAGTCCTCCCTCCAATCTACAAGCTTTTCTCGAACTCAGCAAGCTCTTCCACTTTCCAAAGAGCCACCCAAGTGTGTGGCCTCCAAAGATGCACACACCAAATCCAAAACTCAATGGCAAGACCACGCCTTGAGTGTACGGGTATTTTGCCCTTGGTGCTAGCCTAGGCAAATACCTCAAAACTTTTAACTCGAGGTTCCTCTAGTCAATTAGACTTAAGGATACTCAAAATCAGTGGCTTACTCTCAAACTTTAGAGTTGCTCACTTATATAAACCCAATATATGAAAGGTTTTGGTGTAAAAATTTGTGAAGAATTCTTTGGGTTTATAGTGCTCCAAAGACAACAAAATTATTTAAGAATCCGATGTGGGATAAAAGCTAATTTAATCTTAGCCATTGGATCATAATTTAGTGGTTTAATGAGATTATAAAACCCTAATAAGAGTTTGGGCTGAATTAGAATTCAAAACAAATAACAAATTTTTTTTACTATTCACGTGAATAGTAATTTTTTTTATTCCAATTCCCAAAGTGCCCCCATCGTCATTCACCAATCCCTAAGCCACTATGGATCTTTATAAATTATATGTTCAATAATTAAACACATTGAACCATTATGAACAATTCCTACAGGAAACAAATATGCTGTTATATTTCTACTGTGCACTGTTAACCATTGATTTCGACTTTGTTGTGTGTGACCTTTTGGGTTCCCCTCAAGTTGGACATGAAATGAATCGTGATAATTTAATCGAACATAAATTATCCTCTGATATGATGGTCGTTCGATTTCAATGACCAAGGTTGACATCTAGCAACATGCCAAGGCTCCGAAATGAGAATGAAATATATATATATATACCCATTCTGTATGCGATATACATATGATACGGTCCCTCGCCTCACTGTATCCCCACCTATTGACCTAGGGTACGGAAAATGTCTACCTATATGGTCAAAGGTATGATGTTGATAGTGTCATGAATCGTGCTAACCCAAGGATCTCACATAATTCTTCCGCTTTGGCCACAGTCTCAAGCACTGATCACACATATCAACCCGCGAACTGGAATACTACTCTTATAAGAAAATATTATCCGAGAGAATAGCGATTCTCTATTGTATCTTTACAAACTTCATGTGTTTCAACAAATGACCCAATCATACCCTTATGACCGGATCTTTTGAACCGGGAAGGAGAATGTCAAAGTTATTTGATCCACACATAACATTGTAAAGACCTCAAGTATAAGGACTAGTCATATAATCGATACATGAATGTTCTCACTGTTAGTGTTCCTAGAACATGCCAAGGATCTAATAAGCAAGAAAAGGTGTTCATAAATTCATTATAAGTTGCGGAATTACTTACATTGAATGGATTTGAGCTTTTAAAATTTTGAATGAAGATCTCCAAGATCCAACCTTTGTATTGATTCCAAGCTTTGAGTTGTGAATGAAGATCTCCAAGATCCAACCTTTGTGTTGATTCCAAGCTTTGAGTTGGTTTCCCTATCACCTTAGAAGACTTCTACAAGTGTTAGCTTTGTTGATTTTTCCACAAAATCAAAGAGAAAGAAGGAGGAAGCTCACACCCATATGCTTGATCTACTAGGGTTTCTTTGTGTCAAGTGTTTTGTAATGAGGGAGAGAGATGCCTTTTGGTAAAACCAATTTACCTTTTTACCTAAACAAGGTGGTTGGGTAAATGGTTTCACCAAAACCATTCCAAGGTAGTTGGAAAGTTGGTGGCTTGGCATAAATACCAACTACCACATGTGAAGTGGGCCCCACATTTGAATTCAAAATTCAAATGGATTCTACGAATGTTTACCGCGGCTTGGATTCGTTTAATCTGATTAAACGAATTTCCGTCACTAAATAATTAAATCTAATTTAATTAAATGATGACGCCTCGTAAATATATTACGAATGCCGTTTACGAATTAATTCTAAATTAATCTGTTCGCTCGTATTAAAGTCCAACTTTAATTTCGTAATGAAATCCAATTCATATTAATATATCCGATATATTAATTTTAGCCCATACTAATAATTTAAATAGAAAAATCAAATTTAACTATTAAATTTATTTCACCGATTAATTCCAAATTAATCGCGTTCTCTCTCTTCCGAACACATTTAATCCCAGATTAAATAAAGCCTCAATTAATCCCATATTAATTTTCTCTCTCTAAATTAATCCTAGATTAATTCTAGTTTAAGTCAACTGTCATCGGTGAATATTTGGGAAGCGACCCAAGAGACCTCTGGATATGTTGGCAGTAAATCCGGTTATCGGACTATCCGATTAAGTGTGTACCTCGTACCACATGCTTACGGATTTACAAGACATGGTTGGCTTCTAGCAAAGCACCGTGCCTACCCAATTCTCCAGAAATATTCTTACTGGAATATACAATCTATGTCAGGCGTAGTATACGTAGTATTGCATATAGCGATCCAGTATCGGATGTCACGTGCTAGGCCTGGGGCTGGAATTATGTATGCCCCGTACGAAGCACATGTCAGATGTCTGGTAACTAGTCTCTATAATCGGATAAACATGACCTAGTCATATCATCCCGATGACTGCAGTACTTAAGAGTACTAGTTCCGTATCCTACGTGACATCATCTCCATTATGACTGGAGTGATACTTCCTTCTTGACATCACACCCAATACACTACGATTCTCAATATACCCAGCAGAGGCGTACATAGAACCGATTAAAGCCCTGGACGGCCAAAACCAAAGCATATTGATTGTCGCAAGTATTAGCGGTGCAAGTCTCAGGTTAAGACCAAATACACCTACCCTGATTTCGGACTTCCATAGACACATAATCATACTACCAATGGAATTCCGAGGGGTCTATCCAGAGCGAAGCTGTTTTCCATACCATCGGTAAAACACAACCTCCTATTACACTTGCATGAGTATCCAATACCTAAATATATGAGAACTATGCTATTGTGCCCTCACAACGCGCACAAGTGTAATACTAGTCTCTTACGCATTATCGATGTCCAATCTCGATAATACTCTGACTAGGGATATTTAATGATTAATCCTTTGAGGACTGATACTGTCTTATATCATCTCAATCCAGGAACTGATCATAAGGACTTCCTATCATTTATACATCTAGGTGATCTAATCACAAATGATAAGAGTGCAATCTCCTTGTCACATAGTTAATTTGTACAACAACACCATGATCTGTACAAATAGTGACGCTATGGGTCATAATTCTCCAATAATCTCCCACTTGGCCTATAGCCAGTCACTTGAGTGTCATACACCCGAACTATATACGGTTCGCTTAAACTGTTGAGGAAAGGCTTTCGTCAGCGGATTTGCGTGATTATCATCTGATGCGATTTATTCAATCATCCCTTCGCCATGATGTATGATCCGAACGAATCAGATGAATAGTCAAAGTATATATCTGGATCGTTGATGAGACCATTAATTCTTTAGCCTGTGCTGACGCCTATCTCAGCTGCTAACAGAACTATATCTAATCTAATTAGATTTATCATCGACCCAAATGGCTTCTATTGCTGCCTCAGCCGCAGCAATAACCCGCATTTGTTGTTTATTCGGTAACAATATCTGCTTGGAAGATTTCCAGCTCACTGTTCCGTTATTCAAACTGTATAGTACCGTTGTTTTCTATCGGTTAGGAAACTTGCAGCAGTGATCCCAGTCACTTCAATTTCTCATTCTCCATAGTTTAAGACATCATCCTTAGTTCTCTAAGATACTAACAGATGTTCTTAATATCAATCCAGTGACTATCACTTGGATTGACCTGTTTGTGACTCCATATGCTCAAAACGTATGAGACACCAGGTCACGTACATTTTTCAATGTGCGAGTTCTCAGAGAGTGTTAACAACTTTAAATCTATCCCAGTAGATCTTTATTCCTAGAATAAAGGTTGTTTCTCTCAAGAATTCTACGGAGAATTTTCATGAAAGCCAAGCTTTCACCGATTGTAATATGGGAATATCATTTCCAAGAAATGACATATCATCATTATTTAGGATAGTCACTTTCAGTGCGCTCCCACTAACCTCCTTATATACACAAGAATCAAATCCAATTAATTAATCTTTGATTAATGACCATCCAATGTTCAAACAACGATTTGATTTGCGCGAGTCCAACTCGTTTAAGAATAAATACTTAAAGTATGTATTCTTGAATTATATCGAACTACAACTATAAATCCAATTTATTTGTATTCAATACTAATTCCAATTTAATTCCAAATTAAATACTTACACTTATTTATATGCCTTAAAGACTTAAATCCAATCTTGATTGGTCTCAAAGGCCCAATAACATCCAATGCCATTTTAATTAAAGTCCAATGGGCTTTTAATTGATTCTTAAGGCATGGGCTTTGGCCATAATGGATCAAACCCAAAATACCAAGGCCCAATATGAATCACCCTATTGCCAACTAATCAATTTAGGCCCATTAGGCCCAATTAAATTCTTTAAAGGGCCAAGTGATGTATTTGGACTTTATGGAATTAGTTTTGGGCCCAATTGGATCCAATCCAAAAGTCCAAAACCAAACTTGGTCAAACCAAGCCCATTAAGCCCAAATACACACTTTTAGCCCAAATGCATCCATGTGATACACCATGCGGATGGATCTCCGCTAGTAGCCTATGAGATCGGCTACCCCACTTAAGGACGGATCATATCATCATGCTAGTCTCTCTGCTTTGTGAACGCCCAGATTATCCACAAAACTATGAGTATGAACATTTAAGAGTAATGATTCTTATAAGGCGTGTAAGCCATCGTCTTATTAATCCAATAGCTTTATTACAGTGTTGATGATTCATATAAGTTATGTAAGACACGTATAATAAAGATTTCCATTTTATTAATTAATGAAAATATTACAAATACATGTACATATAGCCCGTCCACAAGTTGAGTATAGGGCATATCCCTAACAGAAATGATATGGCTCATGTACCTATTATTTGGTTATTTATTGATTTAATTGATTTTGGCTATAGGGAAGAAATCATGTATGGCCAAATACTAAGTTGGGGTTTGATAGTTGTTTTGGCAATGATAATAGTAATATATGTTTTAAAGATGTGTTTTGTTAGTTTTTTTATTTAAAATGTTGATGTGGTAATTGTATATATTTGGGCGTGAAGTTTGGGATGAAGTGGATGTTGAGCTTATGAGTTTTAGGTGACAATAGAAATTTGGAACATTTACCCTTAGGCTGCTTGGATCAAATTTGATAATGGTTTGTAAACTAAATTTATTAATCACAAATAAAAATGTTAATGAGTTTGCGGTGGCTGAATGCCATTGTAGGGTGTAAGCTTGAAGTTGTTTAGTGAAATGATTAGATTATGTTGCTAATATGTGTTGGATGGTAAAATAATGCGCATGAGTTATGCATGCGTTAGTGTGTGATGGCCGAATAGTTATTTCATAGAAGTGTTGAAGTGGTGATGTTAGTGATGTTGTGAACAAGAGAGGCGAACTCAACTTTGACGTTTGATTTTTAGTTTTTTATTAATGAATGAATATGTGTTGAGTACCATTTGATTGGTTTCTCAAAGTTTGAGAAATATTCTAGATATGGCCGAATGTATGGGTGTGTATGAAGTTTGGGTATGTGTTTTCTTTCTTTCTTTTCTTGGTGGTCATGTAAGTAATGTTGTAATGTTTTTTATGTTGGAAGTGTGGTTGATGAGAAGGCTTCATGGATGACATTATTAGGGCTTGAGGTCGTAACCCTTCCAACAAGAGTAGGAGGTGTATTTGAGTTATTATGGCTTTAAAATATGATAGCTAGGGTTGTATGATGTTAAGGGTTGGAGGTATGGCGTGAATTTTATAAGGTTCAGTTTAGAATTATGGTTTGGTAAATACTTAAGTATG
The DNA here is from genome assembly GCA_019454045.1 of Zanthoxylum bungeanum. Lineage (NCBI taxonomy): Eukaryota > Viridiplantae > Streptophyta > Magnoliopsida > Sapindales > Rutaceae > Zanthoxylum > Zanthoxylum bungeanum. Next base: position 36,654 of record SKCR01034281.1, read on the forward strand.
AGGAAATGATAAAAGTACCAATTGTGGAGATGCAAGAATGCCTGCCGAACTTGGTTAGTCATGGTGACAAATTGGTTGAAATGATTAGGCAATGAAATAATTCATGCAAATGGTATTTAGTGTTAGGAACAATTATTATGTTTGACAAGATTAGATTAGCCAATGTGGTGAGGTTGCAAGTACGAATTAAATTGATTGTATGTATGTCTGAGTGTATGTGTGTATGATAGATTCTATGATATGTAGGAACTGTGTGTGCTTACGTATAATAAATGAATGACTTAAAAACCAATGTGAATATAAGATGTTATAAAGTGTGTTTGCTAAATTTGTTATCGTATGTACATATATACTGAAAGGAAATGAATGTGTTTGTAAACTTCTAGTGCTAGGTTTATAGGTTCACTACCAGATGGGTCAACCACTTCAGTTTTGGAAGTCATGCTCAAGACGCGGATCTCCCAAATTACAGTCACCCTTGCAAATGTCCTGGGGAAAGTCCTAGAAGTTTAGAGTCCGTGATTAATTTGATATTCATCGTACTAAGCACGTTGTTGGTATTTATTAAGTAAAGGTTTTGATTTGTATGTGATGTTGTGGGCACGAAGCCATTGAATGCTGACTGATGTTATGGGCATGAAGCCCTTAAGTGTTGAATTTTGAGTTTGATGTGTTTTGCGTGGACCTGAGGTCCTTTTGTATGTTTGATTTCTTTCTTTGGTTCTGTTTTTATACTTGACTGTGATTCAGGTTGTCCAGTTTTAGGATATATCATGTCCATTTTTTGTAAATTTGGAGGCTTATGGAGATGGGTTAATCCTGTCTCCTGCCAGTAGCCTCCTGCCTCTGGCGGGGTGTTACAGTTGTGGTATCAGAGCAAAAATTTAGGTGTTGGTGACTGCAACTACAAAGTATCTGATCGTCTGAGTAAGTTTTTTATTGCGTATAGACCATATAGGTCTTATGTTTGCTATTTGATTTGATTTATGATATATGATATGATATACAATGGTTTTGATTTGATATGGGTGATTTGGATATCGGTACATATTTGCATGTTATGAACAAATGTAAGTATATAAGTATACTAAGTTAAACTATATCGTTTATATACGTATATGAATATGTCTGTGATGTGAATTCAATTTGTTCTGAGGTACGAGTAATTCTATGATATTGATAATCTGAATTATGAACGGATATCATTGTTTTCTGTTTTGAGAACTCAGTATCTGATTTTTTTAATCATAAAAGTGTTTTTAAAATAAAAAGGAAAAATAAGAAAGAAAAAAAGATTTATGATATTTTGGTTTTGACTATAAAAGATAAAGAATATGTTTTTGTCTCGACGTTTGATTCAGATTTTCATGTTTTGAGATTTATCGATATATTTTCGTCGAGGTGCTTGATGATATGTTTCTGTCTCAGCACTCGAAAATGACTTTGATGTTTTTAAAGTGTAAAACTTTATTTCCGTCGAGACACTTGAAAATCTATTTCCGTCACGGTGCTTGATAGTTTTATATTTTCGACCGTCTGTGGTGGTTATATATGTTTGTTCCGGCCTGGCCGGGGCGCTTGTTATGGGGTCCAGACCATCGGAAATTGGTCGGCCTAATACTTTGTCCACATGTTTCGTACACTGTTCGGTGAGTGCATGCGACTCGAACAGTGGACGCTAGATATGTATTTTTAAAAGTTTGTATCAAAGATTTATTTTTGATTTAAACATATTTATATTTTTGGGGAAAAAAATGATTTCAAAATGATTATATTTTGATTTTGATACATTTCGATATCGTTTATGATTTTATATTATATGATATATTTCCATCGCAGCGCTTATACATGATTTTTATAATTTTATAATTTGATATGATATGTTTCCGCAATGGCACTTGTATAGGGTTTGTCCAACTGTAGTGGATCGACCTGCTATCCTCTATCGACATGGGATCGTTTCGTTCATTATCTGATCTGTGCGAGCAATTTGGGCACTGGACGCTCGTTATGTTTCATTCAGTTGAGTTTATGTTGGATGCTTGATACGAATTTATGATGATGATGGATTTTGAAATTGATTTTTGTTTACAATAAAAATGTTTTTTCAAATACATTTTCAAGATGGTTTTAAAAGAGATTGTCTTATGTTTTCTATTTTAATGATATCAGAAATTGGCAAATTTCAGATTATCAATATCATAAGAGCACTATGATTATGTGCCACTTCTGGCTATGATGGTTGATGAAATTATTGGTGTAAGAGTTTACGTTCATTATAGGAACACGTATGTATGACTATAGATTAGTTATGAATATTTTGGGGATTGTGATGGTTATGTATGTTATGTTATCAGCCATACAATTTTGTATGTGCGATTGGATATGTGCGTATGTAAATTTTGATGTTGATAGTCTTTGCAGATATGATATGAAATGACATGATGTGAAATGAATGTGTTCCATTTCTGATTGTGGATGAAATAAATAGTATGAGATCCGCATTATGTTTTTTATTTGGATATTGTATCTGATTGCCTGTAAAGAACTTGTGTTATGATGACTGTGATTAACTGTATAAGATTCATGTTCGGCTTTTCGTTTCCGTTGATGGATGGGTTTGAAACGATTTGAGCAAGTCCCTATGAATGAATATGAATTGAAATGTTAAGTTTGATGTAATTTTGGTATGAAATGATTGATTCGATCTATTTTCCTTTGAATTAGTATGATTTGTATTGTTGTATGAAGTATGTAACTTTTGAAAATGTATAAAATAAGATAACTTCTGAATACGGATAAGATTGTATTGTACGTTTGTCCGGTTCTGAATGATTGGACATAAGGACAGAGAAATTTCGAGGACAAAAGTTTTATAAGGATGGGACAATGTAACAGCCCGATTCTTGTGGTACAATTACGAAATTTATTTGTGTATTACGTGATATATTTAAGCATTCCAACATCCATCATTAGCATGTTATTATTTATATAAAATATTTTGGAAACACGAAGTGAAAATGTTTCAGTTTCGTTGTGCATTTAAATTTTAATGTGATCCAGACAGCCTCTGATATTTTACCTATAACATTTTCATACGATATTCGATTTCAGTGATATTTATAAGGTCAAAAAGCTAAGACGAATTTCTACAATTTTTATGTTGAACATGTTTTCAAATTCGAGCATAATAAAGTAAAAAATGAGTTAGATTTTGATGAACATTACATTTATGAATTCACTATTCATTTAGCATATGTTTAAATGTTTAATATTATTTTATTATGTAAAAAATCTGCTCTCATTTTAAAAGCAGCCCCAACCCACTGTTTATCATCTCTTTGACTCATTTATTTCACGATTTCTCTAGACAAATCATAAGAAACTCTTGCTTTTTATTTTGCTCTTTTCACATCATCTATACATAAATTGGAGCCTCCTTCAAGATGATCTTAAAGCAATCAAGCTCTCTTACTCATTCCCTCTTCTAATTTTGAATTTACACATGCATTTATGAACTTATATTTTTGAATTTAGATGAACCCTAGATTTAAATTTGATGCTTTTGACTTGTTTAGTTTGTAAGAGTGGCTATTCATGCCTTTTAAGACCTAATGACTTAGTTTAGCTCTATAATATTTGAGATTGTCCAAGCTTGACTCTTGGGAACTCCATGTCCGAATTCCTTTAATGTTGGGAATGTGGAATATTTGAGTTTTGGGTGACGAAATGATATAGCTCATGTACCTTTTGTTTGGTTATATATTGATTAAATTGATTTTGGCTAGAGGGAAGAAATCAAGTATGGCCAAATACTAAGTTGGGGTTTGATAGTTGTTTTGGCAATGATAATAGTAATATATATTTTAAAGATGTGTTTTGTTAGTTTTTAAATTAAAATATTGATGTGGTAATTGTATATATATGGGCGTGAAGTTTGGGATGAAGTGGATGTTGAGCTTATGAGTTTTAGGTGACAATAGAAATTTGGAACATGTACCTTTGGGCTGCTTGGATCAAATTTGATAATGGTTTGTAAACTAAATTTATTAATCACAAATAAAAATGTTAATGAGTTTGTGGTGGCTGAATGCCATTGTAGGGTGTAAGCTTGAAGTTGTTTAGTGAAGTGATTAGATCGGGTTGCTAATATGTATTGGATGTTAAAATAATGGGCATGCGTTATGCAAGCGTTAGTGTGTGATGGCCGAATAGGTATTTCATAGAAGTGTTGAAGTGGTGATGTTGTGAATAAGAGAGGCGAACTCAACTTTGAAGTTTGATTTTTAGTTCTTTGTTAATGAAAGAATATGTGTTGAGTACCATTTGATTGGTTTCTCAAAGTTTGAGAAATATTCTATATTTGGCCGAATGTATGGGTGTGTAGGAAGTTTGGGTATGTGTTTTCTTTCTTTCTTTTCTTGGTGGTCATGTAAGTAATATTGTAATGCCTTTTATGTTGGAAGTGTGGTTCATGAGAAGGCTTCATGGACGACATTATTATGGCTTGAGGTCGTGAGCCTTCCAACAAGAATAGGAGGTGTATTTGAGTTATTATGGCTTTAAATATGATAGCTATGGTGGTATGATGTTAAGGGTTGGAGGTGTGGCGTGAATTTGATAAGGTTCAGTTTAGAATTATGGTTTAGTAAATACTGAAGTATGAGGAAATAATAAAAGTACCAATTGTAGAGATATAAGAATGTCTTTCCGAACTTGGTTAGTCACGGTGAGAGATTGGTTGAAATGATTGGGCACTAAAATAATGCATGCAAATGGTATTTAGTGTTGGGAACAGTTATTATGTTAGACATGATTGGATTAGCCAATGTGGTGAGGTTACAAGTACGAATTAAATTGATTGTATGTATGCTTGAGTGTGTGTGTGTGAGAGAGATAGATTCTATGATATATAGGGACTATGTATGCTTACGTAGAATAAATGAATGACTTGAAAACCAATGTGAATATAAGATGTTATAAAGTGTGTTTGCTAAATTTGTTATCGTATGTACATATATTGTGAAAGGAAATGAATGTGTTTGTAAGCTTCTAGTGCTAGTTTTGCAGGTTGACTACCAGATGGGTCAACCACTTCAGTTTTGGAAGTCATGCTCGAGACGCATATCACCCAAGTTGCAGTCACCCTCGCTAATGTCATGGGAAAAGTCTTAGAAGTTTAGAGTCCGTGATCAATATGATATTCATCGTGCTAAGCACGCTGTTGGTATTTTTTAAGTAAAAGTTTTGATTTGTATATGATGTTGTGGGCACGGAGCCCTTGAGTGTTGACTGATGTTGTGGGCACGAAGCCCTTAAATGTTGAATTTTGATTTTGATATGTTTTGCGTGGACTTGAGGTCATTTTGTATGTTTGATGTCTTTCTTAGATTCCGTTTTGATGCTGGACTGTGATCCAAGTTATCCAGTTTTAGGATACATCATGTTCGTTTTTCTGTAAATTTGGGGGCTTATGGAGATTAGTTAATTTTGTCTCATGTCGGTAGCATCCTACCTCTGGAGGGGTGTTACACCTTCAGAACCTGAACACTCACCTTCAGAACCTGAACATTCATCTTTACAAAACAACCTTGATCATAACCCTTCTTTGTATTATTTGTCTTCTAATCCCCATTCACCTCCACCTTTTCAAAGATAAATTAGAACCAAATCAGGTGTGTTAGCTCCCAAAAACTACACTGAATACTCACATACTTCTTGTTCAGAGTTTGATTATCTCAGTTACCTCTCTTATAACTCATCCCAACCCACTTATAAGACATTTACCCTTAATCCATTTTCATATATATTCGTGAATCAAAGTCTTGAACCAATAAGTGTGAAAGATGTCTTGCCTGATTCCACATGGAAACAAATGGGTGTTTCGTGTGAAGTATAATCCTAATGGAACCATTGCTAAACACAAGGCTAGATTGGTTTTGAAAGGATTTCATTAGACCAATGGAGTGGATTATTATTAGACATTGAGTCCGGTTGTTACACTGTGTACCATTCGAGTTATCTTAAGCTTGGCTGTTATGAGGAGATGGGCTATACGTCAACTTGATGTCAATAATGCCTTTCTCAGCGGAGTGCTTACCGAGTCTGTGTTCATGTCTCAACTTGAGAGGTTCATTAATTCACGACATTCTAACTATGTGTGTAAATTGAACAAATCCTCGTATGGACTTAAACAAGCTCTAAGGGCATGATATGATAGCCTCGAGAGGTATTTGCTTCAATAGAATTTTGTTGCATCTAAGACTAACACGTCTCTCTTCATTCAACATACAAGAGCTAATGTAATACTTGTGTTGATCTATGTGGATGAAATTTTGATAACTGAGTCCAATTCTACACTTATTGGTTAGGTCATTAACGAGATGGGCTCAACTTATGCCTTAAGGGATTTAGAGGATTTTCATTATTTTCTTGGTTTGGAAGTTACACCATGTGTTGATGGTCTGCATTTGTCACAACCCAAGTATATTGGTGTTATTCTAAAAAAGGCCAATATGATTGATTGTAAAGACATGTCCACTTTCATGCGCACTACTGAAAAACTTCTCAAAGATAATGGATCTTCCCTTTGAGACACCCTTTCTATATAAGAGTATTTTGGGATCCCTTCAATATATTCTTTTCACATGGCCTGAAATAGCTTTCACAGTTAATAAGCTTAGTCAATTTCTTTCAACTCCAACTACTCTTAATTGGCAAGCTTGTAAAATGGTGCTTCGGTATCTTCAATTTACCCTGATTACGGTATTCTCTTCACCAAACATGGCTCTTTTCATTTATCTGCCTATACCGATGCTGATTGGGGGGCTTATCTTGATGATCGAAATTCAGTCGGTGGATATTGTATTTACTTGGGCTCCAACTTGATTTCATGGTTCTCTAAAAACTAACACATTATCTCTCTGTCCATCGCAGAATCAGAATATAGAGCCTTGGCACTTGGTACTTCAGATGTGCTTTGTATCACATACTTACTTCAGGAGCTTCGTGTAACTCTTTCGAGCATGTATTTGCTCTATTTTGATAATAAGAGTGTTGAGGCTTTAACTAGTAACCCTAAATATCATTCTCGCACAAAGCATATTGAGTTGGACTTATATTTTGTTCGAGATCATATTGTTATTAAGAAACTTCAGGTAGTTCATGTTGATAGTGAAGATCAAATTGATTACATTCTCACCAAACCCCTTGCCTCTGACCAGTTTGCATACTTCAGATCCAAGCTCAATGTTGTTTCATGACCTTGAGCTTGAGGGGGGATGTTAGATAATATAGTGTATGATGACACATAAATAAAAAAAAAGTTACATTCTGACTGAATTAGAAGGTCATGGTCTGAGTAAATAGAGTTCTAAATCAGAGAATTATGTTTTGATTCAGAACATCAGGGTCTAATCAGAAGGTCATGGTTTGATCAAAGAATTACGTTCTGAATCAGAAGGTCTGAGTCTAATCAAATGCATAAAAAATAATTCAGAATCTGATATTACATTCTGAAGACTAGAGTCTGATGCTGAAACTAGAATCTGATGCTGATGTATGGGTTTGATATTACATTCTCAAGACTAGATTCAGATGCTGGAGTTAAAATCTGATGATAAGATACACTTGAAGAACACAACTGATGTTGAGATACACTTAAAGAAGGCAAACTAGCAAACGTCTTCAGAATGTTTTCAAAAGTCAGTTAGAGTTTGTTATCTCCATCGACAATAATGGACACATGTCATAAAGAGATTGGCTATTTTAGATCAATGCTCATATTGGCTTATTTAGATCTAAGATTTTGCTATATAAAGCTCACATACTCATTGTATATTGTAATGATTATTTTCTAATGAAATCTGAATAGTTCTCTCTCAATTTTTCTATCATTTTTCTTATATTTTTTTTCTCACTTTTAAGTCATTTTCTCACCAAAAAAATTATTATTTTTAGCATTTTACAATGCTATATAATTTCCTTGTTACAAGCTCGGGTCGGTATTCACCCCGATGTTAATAAAATCATCTCATTTTTTCTCCCGTGGACATAGGCTGGAGCCACTCTTTATTAAACCACATTAAACCTTGTCTATATGTTTGTCTGTCTCTTGCAGTTCGTGCGGTTCCCACAACCAGAGAAATTCACTCATTGAGGGAGGTTTGTTCAAGGCGTAATTCCCAATCCTGCCATTCGAACAAAAAAAAGCCATCAATAGTTTGCACCGTCTCTGGGGAACGATACAAAGAACAACAAACACAATAAAGCGATGGCAGAAGATGGAAACAACAGAGTTGGGGAAATATCAGCAGAAGAGTTGATGTAGAATTTGGAAGAGGGCTTGCAACAGGAACGAGAGAAAGCCCATGAAGAGAGAGGTAACCAAAACCAGTAGAGCCTCTCTTAAAAAGTCTCATAAAGAGGTGTCAGATGAGCGATAGTTTTCTAAAATACAAATGAAGCTTTCCTATTGATATTAAAAAATTTGTACTCATACACGCTTGTTGATTAATAAAGTCGGAAAGAATTGTTTGCTATTTTAAAGAAGTATTTATCAAATGTCGGGAAGCTTTCGATTGCCAAATGTGTAAATCACGGTGTAGGAAACGTGGTCTCCGTGGCATTTACAATCAACAAATATTACAGCATGAGAATCAAGACCTCTGTGGACTTGCGTCATCAGTACTAACAAAAGGTGCAACGCGCAGTTTGGAAATGAATCTTTGTGGCAATCATAATTAACAAAATACCACGGGTCGGAACACATGTATCCTGCGATTTTTGTAACCTTCAAAGACAAGGTACAACACCCGGATTGGTTTTATACCCTAGTGGTGAATGTGACATTTCAAGATGAGGTCTATAGCACATAGAGCTGGAGGGCCTTCGTGGCGATTGTATGCTTGAGACGATCATAGAAAAGGGAGGAAAGATACCCATGTGGTGTTTGACGCCCCCATTTGAGGTACATAGCGCGGAAGGCTTGAGAGCCTTTGTGACGACTGTATGCTCGAGGCGATCATAGTACGAGGAGTAAAAATACCCTCGTGGCATTTGACGCCCTCATTTGAGGTATATACAGCGGAATGCTGGAAGACCTTCATAAAGATTGTATGTTTGGGACTATCATAGCACATAAAGTTAGAGGGTATTTATGGCATTGACGCCCACACTTGAGGTATATAGTGCAGATGGCTGGAAGGACTTCATGGTGTTTGATGCCTCATTTTAGGTGCATAGCATGGGAAATGCCTTAAGATCTCTATGACAATTGTAGTTTCGGGGTCTGCATAGCGTGGGGTGGGATAATATCCCATAGCATTTTCCACCCCAAATGGGATCTATAGCCCAGGGTTAACAGAAGTTCTCGGGGTGATTGGATTGATAGGTAAATAACGTTGAAAATTGGAGGGCCTCCATGACGATTATAGCCTTATGGTATGCATAGTATTGGGAGGGATGATGACCTCTTGGCATTTGCCACCCCCATCTGGGATCTATAGCCCGGGGGTTAGTAGAGGTCCCCGTGGTGATTGGATCAAAGGTGCATAACTTATGGAGGATGAATGTCCATATGACGATTGCGACCTAAGTGGCACTGGGTGGTACGTCACCTCACTGACCTTATTATTTTTGGCAATACGGGACAGAACGCTACCTCCGTTACTTTATTATTTTTTGGCGGTACGAGGTGAGTGATACGTCACCCATGTGACCTTATCGTTTGTTATATACAGCACGGGGCAGGAAGCTGCCTCTATTGCTTTGTTATTTTTGGGTAGTACGGAGTGAGTGATATGTCACCCCCGTGACCTTATCTTTATTTTATACAGCACAGGGTGGGACGCCATCGATGTTTCTCTTTGTTGGCTAGCCCGAGGTTGAATATTTTCCTTATGTGTGCTTTTGATTGAAATGGCTCGGGGTCAGAATTTCTCCCCCGATGCCTTACTTTATGATTGGTACGAGGAGAGTTGTGTTCCATTGTGGCCAAGTGTGAATGCCTCGAGGTTAGAATTTTCCCCCAAGGTCTTACTTTGATAATGGCACGATGATGGTTGTGTTCCCTCGTGGCCAAGTATAAAATGGCTCGGGGTCATAATATTTCCCCATAGACCTTGCTTTGATAACGGTTCGAGGAGGATTGTGTTCTCTCATGGCCAAGTGAGAAATAGCTCGGGGTTGGAAATTTTTTTTCCATCAAAGGCTTGCTTTGATAATGGTATTATGAGAGTTGTGTTCCCTTGTGGACAAGTATGAAATGGCTCGGGTCAAAATTTTTCCCTAAATACCTTGCTTTGATAATGTTGCAATGAGGCTTTTATTCCCTCATGGCTAAGTGTGATTGTGTGAATGGCTAGAGGTTGGAATTTTTCCCCAGAGACTTTACTTTGTTATTGGCACGAGGAGTGTTGTGTTCCCTCATTGCCAAGTTAGAAATGTCTCGAGGCTTTGTGATTCGCACAGGGAGTGAAGCTTTCCATTGTGGCCCGACCTTTATAAGTTGCACAATAAAAGAAGTAGCCAAAATTGTATTCGCTTCCAGATTTTGGCTGTGCCAATAAGCACCGGATTAGGTCGGCATTTTTTTGCTCGTACCACCATTTTTTTTATAAAGTTCCCAATACCAACTCACAAATTCGTTGGTACTGAGTACTAGAGGACAAATTTTGATAGTGGTTTTTTTATAGTATTTATCCCGAGGTGGGTCAAAGCTTGTTGTTGTATTACCCACCTCAGGTGGTTTGAAAGACCCAAGGGCACAAAAGCAAAGCGAAGCTTGGAGAAGAGTATGAACCCGGTATGTAGTGAGGCACTCTCCCCGAGAAGATTTTCTGTGGATAAAATAATGATGGTCCTGACCCGACCACATTGAAGTATGGATTGGGGATGCTCCGTATGTTTAGGTACCCCGACACGGGAAGGTTTTATTTGTAAGGTATGAAGAACCTGACCTGATGAGCTTTTTTCCTCTGGGGCACTGCTTTGTGATTGGCACGGGGAGTGGACCTTTACATCGTGGCCCGACCCTTTTAAGTTGCATAATGAAAGAAGTAGCCAAAACTGTGTTCGCTTCCAGATTTTGGCTGTGCCAAGCAGCACCAGATTAGGTTGGCATTTTTTTGCTCGTACCACCATCTTTTTATAAGGTTCCCAATACCAACTCGAAATTTTCATTGGTACCGAGTACTATAGGATAAATTTTGATGGTGGTTTTTTACCGCATTTACCCCGAGGAGGGTCAAAGCTTGTTGTTCTATTACCCGCCTCAAGTGGTTTGAAAGACCCAAAGATCCAAAATCAAGGGAAATCTTAGAGAAGAGTATGAACCCGGTATATAGTGAGACGCTCTCCTCGAGAAGAGTTTATGTGGATAAAATTATGATGGTCCCGACCTGATCACATTGAAGTATGGATTGGGATGCTCCGTATGTTTAGGTACCCCGACACGGGGAGATTTTATTTGTATGGTTTGAAGAACCTGACCTGAGGAGCTTTGATGAAGTCATGCCTAACATGTTCAAGCAGAATGACGTATGCCCTCCCTGAAAAGGAATGCATCTAAGAGACTAATGGTGAAAATAATAAAGCAAAAATTCACAAGAATGTGTGGGTCTTACCAGCCGGCATAAACCTGTACAGTGGCAGAATAGTTGGCTCATCGGTTAGCATAGAAGGCAGTTGAAGCAATGCCTAAAAGGGGTAATGATGATTAAGTGATGTAAAGTGACGTTAGGGTCGGTTGTAAAAGGGTTTTGGGAACCTATATAATGGGGTTAAAGTCATTGTAGAAGAGGTTGGCAAATTGTGAGTTAGCAAATTTCAAATTTCACTTTGTAATTTTAGAGCAAAAATACTAGAAAGAAGCTAGTTATTCAGAGGGAAAATGAATCGTGTACCCTACCATATTTTGATAGGCGATCGGGTTAATAATTACCCAATGAGTTATTTGGGTTGTAACGCGGTCTAATTTCCTTGTTAGAAGATCGGGCCAGTATTCACTCTGAGGTCAATAAAATCATCCTCATTTTCTCCCATTGACGTAGTCTGGAGCCACTCTCTACCAAACCACGTTAACCTGTCTCTGTATTTGTTTGTCTCTTACAGTTTGTGCGGTTCCCACAACCAAACAAATTCACTCGTTGGAGAAGGTTTGTTCAATGTGTAATTCTCAATCTTGTCATTCGAACGAAAAACAGTCGTCAACATATGGTATAAGATATAATATGCACATATCGCTGGAAACAATTATAGGATTATAAATGGTGAATTGATCTGTCTAGGGATAAAATGTTGTGGTGGTTCCGAGACTATAACATTGGAGCCATGGCCAAGCTCAGTTGTGCATAACAGCCAATTATTTGCATCTTGTAAGCCAAATGTCTATTCGTATCATGTGCACAAAGGATGAGTATTAAAAAGTGTATACTTAATAAAAGATAAACTAACTATTTTACACTTATAATTTCATTAATCCCCTTAATTTAGCACATTTGCTAAATGATAATTATATTTATATTTTATTGTGATTTTTATTTATTGTGTAGGTAAAATACTGCTTCGAAAGCTCAAAAGAAAAAATAGATATGAGATTTGAATTCCAAGACCCAGAAAACCCAAAAATAACGTGATAGATAGATTCAAATAGGACTTGAAAATCATTCACCGTGTTTAGATTGGCAACAGAATGAGCTTATGATGTATTTACCCACACATGTATATTATTATTAATATAATAATATATATATTTATATAATATATATAATATATTTTGGATGACCCACCAATCTTTTATATAAATTATACTGGAGGTCCCACCAAGATTATATATATATATATATTATAATATATTAATATATTATTAAAATAATAATAATAAATTTCTTCCATCTTTCGGTGGAAAGATGGAAGAATTGTCAAAGCATGTAAGAAATTCATGCATGCTTTGACAAAAACA
>SKCR01034282.1:0-49287 GCA_019454045.1 Zanthoxylum bungeanum
GCATCGAGCAATCCAAAATATTACCTCTTAAGCTTCGGTGCCAAGGAACTGAGAATATATGATTTGACTCTTCTATCATCATCTCTCCACTTTTGGAGAGTCTCATGTTTCTTTTGCGTAGCATCAGGTGCTATGGCAAGTGGCAATGGACCTTCTAACACATATTTTATTTGTTCGGACCCAAGAATAATTTCCAGATCCAAGTCCCAATCAGCATAGTTTTCTGCACATTTAAGCTTGTTCGTATCAAATATACGAGCAAAAGGAATAGAAGCATGTGCCACCATCGCAAATCTATCATATAAATAGCGTAAAACGATTAGCAGACATAACAGTTTCATATAATATAAATCAAACAAAGCACAAATAGATCATGGATTTTTAATCTACAAATGTCCCTCCCATTATTACATGCAATGTTGTAATCCCCAAACAGAATACAAAAAAACAAATAATCAAATTAAATTTAATAGTGAAAGGTGGATTCCATGAATATGTTTCAGCTCACAGCTTTTGCACGATCTGACCTACGTATATTCAATAGGTAAACAACTCATTGTCAATCACTCAATAATGACTCCTGGGTTCCGGTCCTAGCCGTTTCACGTTGTGACAGCTTTGGCACATTCACAAGGAGGCGTACAGAAGTTAAACTTGTCAATGAGAAATTCAAGATATTTGCACAGTCCTGACAGCTTTGGCACGTTCAGGATTTTCACTTTTGCTTGAACTTATTGTAGGACATAGAAATCAGTGAAGTTGTCCTGGGCTCGCGGCCCGATTGGGAGTACGGAGTAGCTCGCGGGGGACTAAACCGGAGAAATAAAATGGAGTCGCCACCCAGTGTGAACTTGGAAATGATTTAAGGCCGCACTCACCCCTCGCAAGGGAAGACCTCAAACCGTTGGGTTCGGAATGGTCATTTACTTATGCCTCTTGTAATGAATGGATTTAAGCGATAATATAACCAAGTCTACGCAATATACATACGCAAGAATAACCTACATCTAAGTTTGCATACAACCTATATATAAGTTTGCATGAATAAAATTAAGTGAAATAAAGGCAAGCACACAATCTCATAAACACATTAAATAGATAAATACGGAAATATAAATAGATGATAATTGTCTAAGCGTAAATAATGAAATGATATGATTAATCATATAGTGCAAAAGAAATGATCAAAGAAGCAAACATGCATGAATTGTGACGAAAAGAAGTCTGTGCACTGTATGTGCGTTCGTGTAGCGTTTGAAAACGTGTTCGAATGGTAAACATAATGTTCGCGTTCGTATAGCGTTCAGAAACGCATTCGAACGAGATAAGACCTGATGCATGGTAAAGCAGAATATGTGCGCGTTCGAGTAGTGTTCTGAAACATATTCGAACGTAAATGAAACAGAATGTTCGCGTTCGTATAGCGTTCGGAAATGCGTTCGAACGGGGTAAGACCTGATGCATGATAAAACAAAATAGATTTACATTCGAGTAGCGTTCGTAAACGCATTCGAACGGAATGAGGCAGAATGCATACGTTCATGTAGCGTTCGGAAACGCGTTCGAATGAGATTACCAAAATGGCATCTTAAATGACACAAACACATGCATGGATAAACAAACACACAATTTAGGACCTCGTATGCCCGATTGAACATATTTCACATTCAATCGAGTGTACTTCGTTCGGCACGGCAAAACATCGTGGTAAAGGTAGCCTTTAGGCATTTCCCTCGAATGAAGGACCTTTAACCCACCCTAGTTAGCCCATGCACATTAGATTACAATGCATTAATAAACAAAGAGATAATATGCGAAAAATAAATAACGGAATAATAAAAGGCGGGGAAAAATATCGTGGATAATGTAGCCTTTTACACTTTTTCTCAAATGTGGGACCTTTAAACCAACATAATTAGCCCATGCGCATCAAGTAAAAATGCATAGAAGATAAATAAAGCAATAATATGGGAAATTGTATGCTCAATTGAACATATTTCACATTCAATCGAATGTATCTCATCCGGCGCGGCAAAACATCGTGGCTAATGTAGCCTTTATGCATTTCCCTCGAATAGATGACCTTTAATCCACCCTAGTTAGCCCATGCGCATTAGATTAACAATACAGAAAAAACACATAGAAAATAGATAGCGGAACAATGAACACAAAAATGCCTAAGACATGATAAAGGAATATGTCCAGAATGCCCGCGTTCGTTTAGCGTTCAGAAATGCGTTCGAAAAAGGGCGAGGCAGAACGTGTGCGTTCGAGTAGCATTCGAAAATGCGTTCGAACAAGATGGCGAATGTGGCATCCATAATGCAGTAAACACATGCGGGAATGTTTCCCCAAGCGGTACCTGGAGTTGTATCCCATGTATAGACCGCACTACCGTCCATTCGGATTCGGCTACGGAATTTATGTCTGGGTTTCCATCCGATATACCACGAGAGGTAACATTCAAGCGTTAACACAATAAAATCATAAAAATGGACATGAGGTATGATAATACATATAACAACACATAAACAAAGAAAGAAAGAAACAAGCGGAATGATGAAGAGCTGATAATATGAAATAAATATGCGATAAATAGATAAAGGAATGTTAAAGAAATATGTGACCAAGAATTTGGTCATCTTTGATATAGGACCTCACACACCCGGTTGGACATATTTCATGTCCAACCGAGCATGCCGCATCCAATCTGCAAAATAAAAAGTAATAAAGGGTGCCCTCAGGTATTACCTTTTAAGTTGCTCCTCGGAAGTGCGTTACGTCGTCGCCGGAAGGGTTAATGCTCCATAACTTTTCTGGTTTTCTGGTCTAATCTTTTCCTTTGTTGTTCCGCTGCTTTCGCTGTTGTTTTCTCGGTCTTTCCTCGCTGTTTTTAGTTATTGCTTTTATGTCTGTTTCGGTTACTGCTTTGGGGTTATTCTTGGCGCTAAAGGCTACTGTGTTTGGGGTGATTTAGAGACTAATATTTGGGTGATTTTGGGACTGGTTTTATTTCGGTTTATGGGGCTATTTTTGGACTGTTTTGCGGCTGGTTCGGGGATTGTTTTAGGGTTATTTTTGGTGGTGTAGGGCTGCAGTTTAGGAGTTTGCTTCTTGCTTGGGTGTTTCGGCTTTGGTGAGGGTTTATTGCTTGCGTTTTCCGGTTTGGGTGAAGGTTTGTTCTTCTTTTTTTGTTGTTTTCTGTGTATGAGAGTGAGAGAGATGGAGATGTTGTTGGACAGTTATGACCCATAGCATCACTATTTGTAAAGATCATGGTGTTGTTGTACAAATTAACTATGTGACAAAGGAACTTGCCCTTTTATCATTTGTAATTAGATTACCAAGATGTATAAATGATAGAAGGTCCATATGATTAGTTTTGTATTGAGATGATATGAGACAGTATCAATCCACGAAGGTTTAATTATTAAATATCCCTAGTCGTAGTATTATCGAGATTGGACATCGATAATGCAGAATAGACTAGTATTACACTTGTGCACGTTGTGGGAGCATAACGGTATAGTTCTCATATATTTGGGTATTGGATACTCATGCAAGTGTAATAGGAGGTTATGTTTACTTATGGTACGGGAACCGCTTCGCTCTGGATAGACCCCTCAGAATTCCATTGGTCGTATGACTATGTGTCTATGGAAGTCCGAATCAGGGTAGGTGTATTTGGTATTAACCTGAGACTTGCACCGCTAATACTTGCGACAATCAATATACTTTGGTTTTGGTCGTCCAGGGCTTTAACATGTTATGTGTACGCCTCTTCTAGGTATATTGAGAATCGTAGTGTATTGGGTGTGATGTCGAGATGGAAGTATCACTCCAGTCATAGTGGAGATGATGATCACGTAGGATACAAAATCGGTTCTCTTATATACTGCAGCTATCGGGATATTATGACTAGGTAATGTTTATCCGATTATAAAGACTAGTTACTAGAGATCCGATATGTGCTTCGTACGGGGCAGACACGATTCCAGCCCCAGGCCTAGCACGTGACATCCAATGGTGGATCGAAATACGCAATACTGCGTATACTACGCCTGATATAGATCACATATTCCAGTAAGAATATTTCTGGAGAATTGGGTAGGCACGGTGTTTTGCTAGAAGCCAACCATGTCTTGTAAATCAGTAAAAACATAGTACTAGGTACGTATGTGTTCGGATAGTCTGACGACTGGATTTACTGCCAACATATCCGGGGATCTCATGGGTCGCTTCCCGAAGATTCACCGATGATGTTGACTCGCACTTTATTAATCTGGGATTAATTAGTAGAGAGAGAATATTAATCTGGGATTAATTTCGGAGATATTTTATCTGGGATAAAATATTATTTATAGAGAGAGAACGATTAATTTGTAATTAATCGATAAAATAATATATATTCGATATATTATACGAAATTGGATTTTGACGCGGAATTAAAATTAGATTTTAATCCAGGAGAACGAGTTAATTTAGAATTAATTGACGTGAATAGTAATTTTGCTAGGCATAATTACTTAATTAAATTAGATTTAATTACCTCACAACGGAAAATTTGTTAATTCGGAATTAACGAACCCGAGCCCGGGAGTGTTGCGGGCGCACTCGCATTTCGAATTCAAGTGCTGCCCACAAGTTACATCAAGCGTCAAATCATTATTCACTTTGATTGATGTGATGTCTAGTCACTTTGAGTGATTGACAACATGTCACTTTTGATGTGAATAGTGATGGAGGTGGTTGTAGGCTTAAATGCCTTGACTTTTTGAAAGAAAAAATTGGTATTAGTTTTTGGAAATCTAATACACAAAACATTCTGCTCTCTCTTTCTTCTACATCTCTCGGCCAAGAGGCTATTTTCTCCCTTTTGGTTTTCCAAAAACCGTGAGCAAGGAGAAACAAGTTGGTGATTTTTGTGGCAAAAGTTACCAAGTGCTAGCACACATTCAGGGTCTTGCGAATGTGATAGGGAAACCCACCCGTGGGCATGGAATACACATCACAAAGCTTGGAACTTGGAGGACATCCATGGCCGAATTTTGGAGCACAAAAATCTGCAAATGTCGTGAGCTTCTTGGAGAAAAAGCTTGAAGTTTTTGTTGTTCAACGCATCGCCAAATCTGATCAATGTAAGTATGATTCCGCCATTCTTCATTGTTGTAATTCACACATGTTTCTTGCTTGAAATCGATCTTGGGACTTAATAGAAACCCAACAATGGTATCTTGAGCCATTTTGAGCATGAAACTTGATTAGGGTAAAATTTGGGCAAAATTGATTTGAGCATGTTTGAGTGAAATTGATTGTTTGAGTATGCTTAAATTATGATAACATGGTGTTATGCATTGTCAATTTGATAAAAATCGAATTGGATAAATTTTCCCTAAATTGGTAGGCTTGGCCGAAACTTACTGCCCTTAAAAGTCATGGTGATTTTTGTGTTTTTGATCATTGGATGAGTTGAAACCACTTGGGTAATATTGATTGTGGATTTAATTGGATTGAAACCGAATCGGACAAAGAAATCCCTACCATTGTCATGACTATAAGCATGTAAAATGATGTGATTTTTTGATTCAAATGTGTTGGACATGTTTTGATGATAATATGCATAATTAATTAGGCTAATTAGTGTTTTGGAAATGTTAATTTGGTTAATTAATTATGGCATACACTTGGATTAATTGAATTATGAAATTTGGAATTTTGGAATTAAATTAATCGGGCAAAATTTGGAATTGGGCTTGTAAAAGTTGTAATTGGGCTTAATGGGCTTGGTTGGGCCAAGTTTGGTTTAGGCTAAATTGGTTTGATCCAATTGGGCCCAAAACCATATCCATAAAGTCCAAATATGACTTAATGGACCTTTAATTTTAATGGGGCCTAATGGGTCTAAATTGGTTTCTTGGCAAATAAGGGTGATTCCTTAAATGGGCTTTGGTATTTGGGTTTGACCCATATTGACCAAAAGTCCATGACTTATGAAATTAAATGAAAGCCCATTGGACTTTAATTAAATTAACATTGGATGTTAATCGGGCTTTGAGACCCGTATAGATTAGATTTAGAATCTAAGTCGTAAAGGTACATTAAAAGTGTAATTATTTAATTTGGAATTAAATAAAGGAATTAGTATTAAATGCAAATTAAATTGGATTTAATGTTGTAGTTTAATATAATTCAAGAATTCGTACTTTGAGTACTTATTCACAAAACGAGTTTGACTCACGCAAAATCAAATCGTTGTTTGAACATTGGATGGTCATTAATATTCAGATTAATTAATTGGATTAGATTGATTGATAACATGCTTGTGTGAATACATGGATGCGATGTATGAATAATGCATATCGGATGGATATTAGATGGGTGAGGGCAATTTTGGAAATTGTTGTAATAAATTTAGAATTTATTAATTGGACCTGCGTGTCCAGTCTATTACCTCTTGACTCAGTGTATTTCTCTTCTCACTTATTCCCCTCAATGTAAATGAGGTTTCTTTAGAAGTGTTATGTAATCGGGTAGAAGTAATACTTGTGCTAGCGGGAGAGAGGAAAGGGAGAGATTTGTTCTAGGAACAATGTTTAAGTATCCATCCGCATATCATTATTATATTTATTTACTTACGCGCCTTATTATGTATTTAGAATGCATGTTTAAGGGTGTATGATGATGAGACCTTAACAAAGATAATTAATTGGTTGCCAATTACGCGAAAAACCCTCACAACATATTCAGCATTTTTCCTTCCATTGAGTGATTCTTACTCAAGATCCAAGACTGACAGTGGTTTGTTGGCCAAAGTCAAGACCTTTTTTCCGTCGCGGATGTGTTTGAATCATGAAGGCTTTGTTCCATATCAGTGTCTTGTCCAAGTTGTGATTTGTTGGCCAAAGTCAAGATCACTTCTTGTCCATCGACATTGATTACGAAGTTTTCCAAGGTCAATGGCTTCCGCTTAACTGGGATCACTAAGTTTGTTGTGCCAAAGCCAAGGCTTAGTTGATTCAGAGGAAAAAGGTTAGGGAATATATTGGATATATTGGCATATATAAGATATATGTTTTGGCCTTGGATGTCCACCTACTGGATCTAGGAATTGGATGGGATCCAATTGATCTTAGAGATCTACCTAGTTAATTATCATATAATTTGTTGGCCAAAGTCAAGATTATGTGTTATTTAACGGGATCCTAGTCCACTAGGAAACAAGGTTTCCCGAGTACTCCACAGAGGGTTAGAGGCTCGTCGAAAAATAGTGGGAGGCAAGTATTAAATTTGCAATATTCGTTTAGTTACTTGCCATATGCGATCATTTCACTTTTTTTGCGTCAAATACATTAATATATTAGTTGGACTAATAATTAATCGTTGTTTTAATTAAACAGTTGGACTGTATTCAAACTATTTCAATTAATAGTTGATTTTATAATTGGATTATGGTAATCAATATAATTGAATTTAACCTATTAAATTATAGTTGATTATATAGTTGGACTATAGTAATCATTATAATAAATAGTACCTAAAATCGTTGATTTAATAGAATCAAGATAATTGAAAGATTAGTGTTTAAAACATAATCCTGGGAGAAAATGTTTTTTTAAACGACTTTAAATTTCAAATTGGGAATAAAATCTCGGGATAGTCTTGGGTGACCGAGAAGTTACTTTATTTGATAAAAGTGACGTCTCGTGCCTAAGCCCGGAGTTGAGCAAATAAGTAGAACATGATATTTGGAATATTCATGTGATGATAACTTTAGTGCTTAATCCATTAAGCTTGCCAAAAAGACTCCTTAATTTCTTAGTCAGAACTAAGGATTAGATCCTTATAGTATGATAATGAAATTGAAGGATCTTCATAGATCTATCCTTAGATCTTAGAAGTACTAAATTGCAATAGAAAACTCTTGGATAGTTATTGGCTATTCTCAATGAGACAAAGCCAAAGTTTACAATAAGGCAAGAAGCGCAAGGCGCATCTTATTTTGACATTCTAGAAGGCCAAAGCTTGGCCAAAGGCTTCTGTAGTGTGGAAAAAAGGGCAAAGGCAAAGTCATTATAATCTTCTAGGAAGACATATGACATATCCCAAGATGTCTGCCTAAATTGTTGCAAACGGGGACACGGAAGCGTGACTGCCGTATGGACAAGGCAGACATGAAGGAATTGAAGACGGTGCAAGGCTCCGACTTCAAATATGTTTGTCATAAAAATGTTCACTACTAGTATTAAAATTGGATTTTAGATACTAAGTGTGGTACATAAATATGCATTCATGTGCAGAATCTACTGATAAGCAAGAGACTGACTTCAGTTGAGATTTATCTACGAGTCGGAAACGGGACGACAGTCGCTGTTTTAACCATAGATACCTAAGTTTAGGAACTACCCTTCGGGTATGTACTTAAATTAGGAAACTGTTACAATATAACTAGTTTGACTAGAAACATTATCTTTATATCTGGGTTTAACCCATTACGGGTATACCTTTATATTCTAGAACACTAAAGTGTTTCATTTTATAAAGATGATATTGAGGTAATCACATTAGATATGAATAACAGTATTTATATTTTGAATATAAATAAATCTCAAACGTATAACATGACAAACAAATAGCTCAAACTGAATTAATCAGTTGAAACTTGTATATGGCAATGTTGTCTGGGACACATTAAACAAGACTCGTATATCCACATTTTCGATGAATGGGTACTAGGACAGATTTGATTCTAATCAAATAAAGTCTACGAATCTAGTTTAATAGGCAAAGTGCCTATAATACCTTTTACTTGGTAAAAGTGTAAGTGCCACCGATCTGTTAGCCCTCGTTCATAGTGACGTAAGTGGGCCCATGTCTACCTAGGCTAGAGGTGGATATGAATGTTTCGTGACCTTTACGGATGTGGCATCGCGTTATGGTTATGTGTTTCTTTTGAAACACAAAATGGAAACTTTTAGAGTTTCGACACGAAATAGACAAACAGATCGGCTGAAGTATAAAACCATCACGGTTAGACCGTGATGAAAATACTTAAGCAATAAGTTTCTCAAATACTTGAAAGTGTATAATGTTCTTTCAATGAGGACTCCTCCCGGAACACGTTAGTTTGACGGTGTGTCCGAACGGAAAAACCAAATTTTGTTGGACATGATAAGGTTAATCATGAGTCGCTCTGAGCTACCATTTCCTTCAAAGGATACGCATTAATCAGTGCAAAACTTATTTTGAATAAGGTTCCATAAAAATCTGTTAGACAGACTTCATATTAGATATGAACATGAAAGAAACTGGGTTTTCTCATTCCTGAAGATTTGGGAATGTTGGGCATATGATTAGATGATACCAAACTAAAACCCAAATCAGATAAGTGCCTAAGTTGTGGGTTATCCTAGGGAAACCTAAGTATAGTACTTATACAACTCACTAGAGAACAATGTAATTGTTGCTCGCCATGCGGTTTTCCTAAGAGGAATACCAATATGCAGTGGTAAGTGGGAGGAAAGGAAAACTCGATGAAAATCGGAGTAATACTGTTCCAGGCACCGATTCCTTAATGGAACACATATAGTTCATCAAGGATGAAAGTATACCAAAAATCTTCGAATACACAAGAACCGCGTAAGTCAGAGAGAGTCGGAAAATGACCTGAGGTATGGGTTTCTGATCTTACCTCATAAAGATGTCAATCTTATTGAGGAATACAAACTGACAACGTATGGGGAAGTGATACAAGGTATCGACTCCCTATTATGGTAAAGTGACATGATGTCCGAAATGGATTCCATGTGTACCAACCAAGTTTGGACACTGGTTGTTGTACCGAAAGGCATTATGCCTACTGGTACTATATAAGTCTTCAAGGAAGACATACATGGATGGCAACATCCAACGTACTAAGCTAGGCTTGTAGTGAAAAGTTATCGCTATCAACATTGTGTCGATTACGACGAAACCTTTTAATCGTTGCCATGGTTAAATCCATTTGGATAATGCTTGCTGATGCTGCATGTTTCATTTATGAGATATGACAGCTGAATGCCAAAACCACTTTCCTTAACGGAAACCTTTAGGAGGATGTTTACAACATCCTAATGGTTTTGTCGTACCAAAACAAACAAACAAGGTTTGCAAGTTAATTCGATCCATGGGTGGATTATAGCAAGCATTGCGTTCTTGGAACTATATCATTTTGATGTAATCATAATGGTGTATGATTTAATTCAAAAACGAATATGATTATTGTGCATATAAGGAGGTTAGTGGGAGCGCACTGACAATGAATGTCCAAAATAAATGATGACATATCATTTCTTGGAAATGATATTCCCATATTACTATCGGTGAAAGCTTGGCTTTCATAAAAAAAATCTCCGTAGAATTCTTAGGAGAAACAACCTTTATTCTATGAATAAAGATCTACTGGGATAGATCTAAAAGTTGTTGGCACTCTCCGAGAACTCGTACATTGATAAATGTACGCGACCTGGTGTCTCATAAGCTTTGATCATATAGAGTCACAATCAGGCCAATCCAAGTGATAGTCACTGGATTGATGTTAAGAACATCCTTAAGTATTTTAGACGAACTAATGATGCTTTCTTATACTATGGAGATGGAGAACTTGAAGTGACTGGGTTCACCGTTGCAAGTTTCCTAACCGATAATGAGGACTATAAGTCATAACAAAGGTACTATACAGTTTGAATAACGGAGCAATGAGCTGGAAATCTTCCAAGCAAGATACTGTTATCGAATAAATAACAAAAGCGGGATATTGCTGCAGCTGAGGCAGCAATAGAAGCCTTTTGGATCGATAATAATCCTAATCAGATTAGCAGTAGTTCTGTTAGCAGCTGAGCTAGGCTACAGTGCAGGCTAAAATATTAATGGTCTCATCAACGATCCAAATATATACTTCAATATTCATCTGATTCGTTCGAATCATACATCGTGGCGATGTGATGATCGAATAAATCGCATCAGATGATAACCTTGCAAATCCGCTGACGAAAGCCTTTCCTCAGCAGAAGTTTGAGCGAACCGTACATAGTTCGGCTGTAGGACACTTGAGTGATTGGCTATAGGCCAAGTGGGAGATTATTGGACAGTTATGACCCATAGCATCACTATTTGTACAGATCATGGTGTTGTTGTACAAATTAACTATGTGACAAAGGAAATTGCCATTTTATCATTTGTAATTAGATTACCAAGATGTATAAATGATAGAAGGTCCATGTGATTAGTTCTGGATTGAGATGATATGAGACAATATAAATCCACGAAGGTTTAATCATTAAATATCCCTAGTCGTAGTATTATCGAGATTAGACATCGATAATGCGGAATAGACTAGTATTACACTTATGCGCTTTGTGGGAACATAACGGCATAATTCTCATATATTTGGGTATTAGATACTCATGCAAGTTTAATAGGAGGTTGTGTTTACCGATGGTACGGGAACAGCTTCGCTCTGGATATACCCCTTAGAATTCCATTGGTAGTATGACTATGTGTCTATGGAAGTCCGAATCAGGGTAGGTGTATTTGGTCTTAACCTGAGACTTGCACCGCTAATACTTGCGACAATCAATATACTTTGTTTTGGTCGTCCAGGGCTTTAACAGGTTCTGTGTACGCCTCTTTTGGGTATATTGAGAATCGTAGTGTATTGGGTGTGATGTCGAGATGGAAGTATCACTCCAGTCATAGTGGAGATGATGATCACGTAGGATACAAAAATGGTTCTCTTATATGCTGCAGTTATCGGGATATTATGACTAGGTCATGTTTATCCGATTATAGAGAC
Source organism: Zanthoxylum bungeanum (assembly GCA_019454045.1). Taxonomy (NCBI): domain Eukaryota; kingdom Viridiplantae; phylum Streptophyta; class Magnoliopsida; order Sapindales; family Rutaceae; genus Zanthoxylum; species Zanthoxylum bungeanum. Next base: position 11,831 of record SKCR01034282.1, read on the forward strand.
TAGTTACTAGAGATCTGATATGTGCTTCGTACGGGGCAGACACGATTCCAGCCCCAGGCCTAGCACGTGACATCCGATGCTGGATCGAAATACTTAATACTACGTATACTACCCCTGATATAGATCACATCTTCCAGTAAGAATATTTCTGGAAAATTGGGTAGGCACGGTGCTTTGCTAGAAGCCAACCATGTCTTGTAAATCGGTAAAAATGTAGTACTAGGTACGTACGTATGACTCGCACTTTATTAATCTATGATTAATTAGTAGAGAGAGAATATTAATCTGGGATTAATTACGGAGATATTTTATCTGGGATAAAATATTATTTATAGAGAGAGAACGATTAATTTGGAATTAATCGATAAAATAATATATATTCGATATATTATATGAAATTGGATTTTAATATGTGTTTAATGTGTTGAATATTTTTGGATGGGATTTGGTGGGCTTGGCTTTGGATAGGCTTGGGCGTGTGACCAGCAGTAAAACAGAAATACCGATGGTCGTTCGAACGCTTATTCGGACACTACATGAACGCCCGTAATGTGTTCACCATTCGAACGTGTTTCCAAACGCGGCACAAACGCACATGTATTGAATATGTGAATTAAATCTGATGACATACTTATTTCCTTTCCGATGTCCGTTTCCCGTAACTTCCGTAACTTATCGGGTAGTGCCTCCAAGTGAGGCTCATCATCGGGCTTTCATGCAAAAATGCAAGTTTCTACAGTCGCCCCCACTTTGATGGGCTTGTTCAGTGTGTATGACAGTGACAATCCTATCAAAGTCATGAATGTATTTTTAGTTACCTGGTTCGCCAGCTGCCGCCGAACTTACCTGTTATTCTGAGATACTTCAAATTGAGTTGATGTGGTGGTGATGTGCTATGACCCCTGGTCCATTCCCGAACCGTTACTGCTAGGTGGTCCATTCCCGAACCGTTATTGTGAGGTGGTCCATTCCCGAACCGTTACTGTGAGGTGGTCCACTCCCGAACCATTACTGTGAGGTGGTCCATTCCCGAACCGTTACTGTGAGGTGGTCCATTACCGAACCATTACTGTAAGCTGGTCCATTCCCGAACCGTTACTGTGAGGTGGTCCATTCCCAAACCGTTACTATGAGGTGGTCCATTCCCAAACAGTTACTGTGAGGTGGTCCATTCCCGAACCGTTACTGTATGAGGTGGTCCATTCCCGAACCGTTACTGTGAGGTGGTCCATTCCCGAACCGTTACTGTATGAGGTGGTCCATTCCCGAACCGTTACTGTGAGGAGGTCCATTCCCAAACCGTTACTGTTAGGTGGTCCATTCCCGAACCGTTACTGTGAGGAGGTCCATTCCCAAACCGTTACTGTTAGGTGGTCCATTCCCGAACCGTTACTGTGAGGTGGTCTATTCCGGAACTGTTACTGTTAGGTGGTCCATTCCCGAACCGTTACTGTGAGGTGGTCCATTCCCGAACCGTTACTGTGAGGTGGTCCATTCCCGAACCGTTACTGTGAGAGGTGGTCCAATCCCGAACCGTTACTGTGAGGTCGTCCATTCCCGAACCATTACTGTAAGGTGGTCCATTCCCAAACCATTGATAATGTAGGCCTCGACCCTGGGATTCATTCCCGAAACTGCTGATGATGTATGTTGCCATTCCTGAATCGCTCGTATTCGCTGCTTTTCTTTAAAACCTGCGAACAAAAACAAGACAAAAAATTACGTGTATGCATGCATGCATGAATGTGTTTCCTATTCCGATGGGTTATGAGCTTATGAAATGTTGATGGGCCACTCTGTAGAAATTATTTCTGTATGATTTTGTTTGAGAACATTTCCGTGTGGATCCATTCGGACCTTTTGTCATGAGGTATGGGCTTGTTGGGCCATTTAAACTGGGACAAGAACGTATTTTACGATGATCGGGCCAAAAGCTTCTAAAACGCCAATAGGCCATTATATGTTTGTGTGTAGGAACATTATCATTTGGATACGGTTGGGCTTCTTGCCATGAGATGTGAACTTGTTGGGCCATTTAAACTGGGACGAGTTCACTCTTATGACAGTTGGCCCAAAAGCTTCTAAATGATGATGGGCCAATTTGTGTGAAAATTTTAATAAGTTGATATATTTCTTGTATCACATGCATCTCATTAATTTCATGCATACACGCATCATGTTAATCCTTGTGTCTAAAAGCCATCATAGATTCCCGTTGGGTTGGGGAAGAGTGAAGACTCACTAAAAGATCGGTAAAAAGATATGAGTACATCTGATAACGAGGTATCCCGAATGGATCAGTTGGAAAATGGTTTCGCCAAGATTACTGAACAGTTGTAAGCCTTGACTACCACCATGGCAAATATGGATGTACCCCGTGCTGGGGGAAATTCTGAGAATATTTAGGATCCTTCGAATGGGTTGGGGGATGATATCCCCACTTTTGATGATGACATGGCAGAGTATGCAACAGGTAGAGTGATTGGGTCTCAGGCAGAATTTCAGAAGCTTCGGGATCAGGTTGAAACAGTTACCCGTAAAATGAGGGGTAAACATGAAGAGTTGTTAGATTATGAGGCAATTACCTTCGGAGAACAGCTGCCAGCTCAGTTTAAAATACCCGACATGGCCAAGTTTAATGGGAATGGAGACCCGAGAGTCCATCTGCAGCAATATGTCTCAGTCATGAGTTCAGTGGGCCTATCACATCGCCAAGTCCAAAAGATGTTTGGGATGTCACTCGAGGGGGCACATGTGGTTTGGTATCATAGCCTTGAGAAGAAGGTTAAGGAAGATTAGAGGGAACTAGCTTATGCTTTTCTGAAGCAGTATGTTACAGACTTAGAAATTGACTTGTCACTCCGTGATTTGGAGAACACTAAGCAGAAGCCAGAGGAAAGTTTCAAATAGTATATGGATCGCTGGAGAAGCCAGCTTTTGAAAATGCAGACTCGACCTTCAGAGAAATACCCAATTAAAATGATCATCAAGGGCACCAAGCCCTCTATTTATGGTAAGCTGAGGAGGATGACTTCGATGATTTCTGATTTTCGACAGTTGAGGGAAACTGTCATGGATATTGAGGAAGAAGAGGCTAAAAACAGAAAGTTTTATGGCCAGAATAGAAGAACTTTTGGGGGGCCTTCTGAGACCAAGCCTGCTACTACCGAGGTCGCTACCGTCAAGAATAGGTGATTCTCCAATCTTGGTAGACCTTTGTCAAATGTATTTGAAAAGCTGAAAATGCAAGGACTTCTAAAACCTTTGGAACCTAGGCCATTTCCGAACCATGTGCCACCATACCTCAACTTAAACCAGTATTGTCACTTCCATCAAGAAAAAGGCCATGACACCGACAACTGTACCCGCCTTAGGCATGAGGTCCAAAACCTCATTGACTCCAATAAAATGCCCAATCTAAAAAAGAACAACCCAACACACAATGAACCATCAACCATAAAGCCACTCAACCACCCAGGCTTCTTGCATTGAGATAAGGGATAGCAGTGAAGAACCATAGGCCAAGGAAGAAGGCAATGTTGCGAATTATGAAGTTATTCCTCCTAGTTTATTTGATCCTGCATTTTTTAATATAGACATGGATTTAGTCTACATGTTCGAACCATTTTCTTAAATGATAATAAAGACGTTCATTTCGCTGAATCTCTTCTACAATATGAGTATATTTGAGAAAAGCATTCAACCTGGGTACTATGAAATTCAATGATGTTTAGAACACGGGGAATCCTCGGAATAAGCAAGCAGAAAAGATAAGATAGCCGGTCAGAAATTGGGAAATGGGGGCAGTGAGAATATCAGACTTAGAAGGGAATTAGTTCACCAAGCCGATCAACGTAGACAGATTGAAGCAGTGGCTTGCCTGAGGAAAAGAAGACTGAGCGGTCACCAAGAGAATTGGCAGAAGACCTAACCCGACGGGATAGGAACATTCATGCATGCATACACGTAACACATTTTGCATCCTTTTGTGTTTGTTTTGTTTTGTGTTCACAGGTTTTGAAGAATAAAAAAGAAAGCGGCAAAGAACAAGCTAATCAGAAATGGTGAAAAGCACGGTATCAGATTCGGGTATTAATCCCAGGGTTGAGGCCCATTTGAGTTTGAGTTTTGGGTATGGCACTCTGAGGGCGAGGCCCACATTAGTTTCAGTATCAGTCTTGCCAGGTATGGCAATATGGGGGCGAGGCCCACGTCATTATCAGTAGCAGTCTTGCAGGGTATGGCAATCTGGGGGCGAGGCCCACGTCATTATCAGTATCAGTCTTACCGGGTATGGCAATCTGGGGGCGAGGCCCACGTCATTATCAGTAGCTTGGGGACGAGTCCCAGGGTTGAGGCGCATATCAGTATCGATTCAGGAACAAAGCCCACAGTCAGCTCAGATCAGGGATAAATCCCACATTTAGTATAATTCAGGAACAAAGCCCACATTCAGTGAATTCAGGAACAAAGCCCACAGTCAGCTCAAATCGGGGATAAAGCCCATATTCAGTATAATTCAGGAACAAAGCGCACATTCAGTATAATTCAGGAACAAAGCCCACATTCAGTGTAATTCAGGAACAAAGCCCACAGTCAGCTCAGATCGGAGATAAATCCCACATTCAGTATAATTCAGGAACAAAGCCCACATTCAGTGCAATACAGAAAAAAAGCCCACAGTCAGCTCAGATCGGGGATAAAGCCTATATTTAGTATAATTCAGGAACAAAGCCCACATTCAGTACAATTCAGGAACAAAACCCACAGTCAGCTCAGTTCGGGGATAAAGACCACATTCAGTACAGTTCGGGAACAAGGCTCAGGGAATAAAGCCTTCAATCAGTACAGTTCAGGAACCAGGCCCACAGTCAACAGAATTCGGAAATACAGCCCAGAGGAATAAAGCTCTCTCTTAGCACAGTTCGGGAATACAGCCCAGGAGTATAAAGCTCTCTCTCAGTACAGTTCGGGAATACAGCCCAGGAGAATAAAGCTCTCTCTCAGCACGGTTCGGGAATACAGCCCAGGAGAATAAATCTCTCTCTCAGTACAGTTCGAGAATACAGCCCAGGAGAATAAAGCTCTCTCTCAGAACGGTTCGGGAATATAGCCCAGGAGAATAAAGCTCTCTCTTAGCACAGTTCAGGAATACAACCCAGGAGAATGAAGCTCTGTCTTAACAAAGTTCGGGAATAAGGCCCAGGGGAATAAAGCCATATCTCTACACAGTTCGGGAAAAAAGCCTAGAGGAATAAAGCCCACTTGCAAAACAGCTCGGGAATAAAGCCCAGGAGAATAAAGCTCTCTCTCAACGCAGTTCGGGAATAAAGCCCAAAGGTCAAAGCATTTCAGGATAACAATTAAGTTAAGCAATAGCTGGCGAGCCAGGTAAGTAGAAATGCATTGCATAACTTTGATAGGATTGTTCAAAGTCACACACTACATAAGTCCCATCAAAGTGGGGGCGATTGTAGGTATTGCATTTTTGCATGTGAGTCCCTATGATGAGTCTCATTTGGAGGCACTACCTTTTTAGTCGAGGAAGTTGCGGGAAACGGTTGTCGAAAGGGAATCGGTATTTCGTCAAATTTTATCCGCATGTTTAGCTCCAAGCTCGCTTGTTGGACCTCCGTTTTAAAGCACCTTTAGCCTAAAAAACCCAGAACCATTTAACCTTGGCCCAAACCCACTCACCAAACCAACACAACACCTAGCCCATCACACTTGGCCCACACGCCCAAGGCCCTCAAAATACATCCCAATTGAATTAAATATTAATTAAATTAATATTAACTAAATAAAATATTAATTAAGTCATTAAACCAAATTAAAATATTGTAACTTCCTAATCCAAAATATTATATACTAAATTAAAGAAAACATTAAATTAAATCATTCCTAATTAAGATAAATCACAAATATTATATACCTTACTTAACCAATATCATGCCTAAACAAGATAAATCAAATATTCAACCTTCATAATTCACCAAAATTTGTCCCCTCAATCAATCAAATCCTTTCCTTATTTGACACCAAATCCAATCTATTCCTTGTGAGACAAGGGGAAGCCCTAGCCTTTGTTGATATAAACAACCCAAAACCAAAGCCAACCCCCTCTCTAATCTCTCACAATTCACGCCCAAGACACACATCCAAGCCCTCTCTTGCACGCCACAAAGACTTCTTCAAGCCTCATTGCCGTGAACACCATCAACCTCCTTCCCTCACCCTACTCCCTTCACGCCTAAGCCACTAAACACAGCCCCCTTTGGCGTAACTTAAGCCACCTTCACATCCCCCTAACTCACTCCAGAACAGCCATAAATACACCCCTAAACCACCATAAACCCCCTGTAAACAGCCCCTACCTGTACACCAAATCACCTCACTACAGTACAAAAAACTACATTGTTTAACCACTGAAACTGAACCTTTTCCCACCACCAAAACAACAGTTAATACCCTAAAAACAGTCCAGAAAACACCTAAACCAGTAACAAAAAAAAACTGCACTTTTAATTCATAAAATAATCACAAAAAACTGCACGAACAGCCCTCCAAAAAACCCAAAACAGTAGCCTAAATTACCAAACACAGTGACCAAAATACTGCAGCAATACGGCAGCAAAACAGCAGAAAAACGAAGTCAAAATAGTAGCTTGAGCAGCGAAACAGCGAGGTAAAACGCAAACCAGTGAACCAGAAAGGTTGAGGAGCTTTAACCCTTCGGATCTCCGTGAAATACGAGTCTGAAAGTCGACAAAAAGGTTAGACCTGAGGATATTTTTCACAACAGTTTTCAGTTGTATTTTTATTATTTATTGAGTTTCGTTTGCATGATTATTATGGAGTGATTCATGTTATGGCCTTTGAATAGATAAAAAATGCATGTATTGTAAAATGATGTATGTTGTGGCCCTTGAATAAAATGAAAAGTGTGTCGCCTCTCGTGGTATATAGGATGGAAACCCGGACATAAATTTCATAGCCGATTCCGAATGGACGGTAGTATGATCTGTACTCGGGATACAACTCCACGTACCACTTGAATAAACGGCGCATATTCGTTTTATGTTGCTTTGATTTGTTTATTATTCGCTACTTGATTTCCGCATGTTATTTGTATATGCATGATGTGATCGAGCGCATGGGCTTAGTAAGTTGGATTAAAGGTCCCCTATTTTGAGGGGTTAAAACCCTTTACTACGATGATTTTCCACGCCGGTTGATGTATATTCGGTTGAATGTAAGATGTGTTCAATCGGGTATACGAAGCCGATATTATTGTCTTTATTTTTTATATGCATGATGTGATCGAGCGCATGGGCTTAGTAAGTTGGATTAAAGGTCCCCTATTTTAAGGGGTTAAAACCCTTTACCACGATGCTTTGCCGCGCCGATTGATGTATATTCGGTAGAATGTAAGATGTGTTCAATCGGGTATACGAAGTCCGATATCATTGTCTTTACTTTTTATATATGTATTGTGTTGATTGTGCATGGCCTTAGTTAGTGCGATTAAAGGTCCTTTATTTTGAGAGGTTAAAATCCTTTATCATGATGCTTTGCCGCGCTTTTAGCCCGCTATTATTTATTAGATGTCATCTATTCATTCGTTCATGTATATGTCATGTTGTTTACTGCATTTTGGAGGTCGCTGCTGTGACCCCGTTCGAACTCGTTTCAGAACGCCACACGAACGCATGTTTTATGTCTGGTCCCGTTCGAACGCGTTATCAAATGCTATACGAACGCGAACCTTCTGTTTACCATTAAAACATGTATACGAACGCCGCACGAAAGCCCACGGTAAGCAGGTCCTCCTGCATCACATCACGACATTTCTATCTTAGCATATAGTTATCTCTTTTTACCTTATACCTTTGTATTACCTCTTTAGTTATCTATTTCTATTATGCGCTTAAGTGTCTTTCCTTAATATGCATGCTTATATGAAGGCTATGTGTTTGCGCTTCTGTGCCTACCAATGTGAAATTGTATGTCTTTCGTATGTCAATTTATCTTTATGCATGAATTCAGACATAGATTATATACAAATAGGTTGTATGCAAGCATGAAAATGTGTTATATGTAAATTTAGATATGAGCTTTGTACCTATGCATGCAAACTTAGGAGTGACTTATCATTGGAAATATGTTGTTTAGGCTTGGTTAGATTATTGCACAAATCACTTTATTACAAGTGGCATAAGTAAGGGACCATTCCGAACCCAACGGTTTGAGGTCTTCCCTTGCGATGGGTGAGTGCGGCCTTAAATCTTTATCCCGGTTCACATCGGGTGGTGACTCCATTATTCTCCGGTTTAGTCCCCCGCGGGCTACTCCGTACTCCCAACTGGGCCGCGAGCCCGGAACAACATGCGTCGCCCAGTTTTTGTGTCCCACAGTAAGTATTCCGTGACTTCCTCAAATGTATTCACACATGTTCATGCTTGATTTATGATCCTTGGGACCTAGATAATCTCCAACACTTAATTGATTCAGAGGAAACAGGTTAGGAAATATATTTGATATATTACATATATTGGATATATGTTTCGGACTTGGAGGTCCACCTACTGGATCTAGGAATGGATGGGATCCAATTTATCTTAGAGATCTACCTAGTTAAGTTTCATACAATTTGTTGGCCAAAGTCAAGGTTGTGTGTTATTTAACGGGATCCTAGCCCACTAGGAAACTAGGTTTCCCGAGTACTCCACAGAGGGTTAGAAGCTCGCCGAAAAATAGTGGGAGGCAAGTATTAAATTTCCAATTTCGTTTAGATATTTGCCAATACGCGCTCATTTCTATTTCGTCAATAATTATTTATAAATATGTTAGTTGGACTAATATTCAATTGTTGTTTTAATTTAACAGTTGGACTGTATTCAAACTACTTCATTTGTAGTTTGTTATATAATTGGATTATAGTAATCAATACATTTGAATGTAACCGATCAATTGTAATTAATATATATAGTTAGACTATAGTAATCATTATATTCGATTGTACCTTAAATCATTGATTGGATAGTTGGACTATTGGAATCAAGATAATTGAAAGATTAGCGTTTAAAACATAATCCTGAGTGAAAATGTCTTTAAACGGCTCCAATTTTCAGATTGGGAATAGAACCTCAGGATAGTCCTGGGAGCTGAGAAGTTATTCTATTTGATAGAGAAACCTATCGGGCCTGAGCCCGGAGTTGAGCAAATAGTAGAGCATGAGCTTTGGAAGACTCATGGTGATGATAACTTTAGTGCTCAATCATTTATGCTTGCTGCAATGACACTTTAATTTTATTGTCAAAACTAAGGATTAGATCTTTATACCATGATGTTGAAATTAAAAGATCTTCATAGATCTAACATTAGATCTTAGAAGTACGAATTGCAAAAGAAGTTCTTTCGTTCGCATATGTCAGAGGGTACATCTGTCGAGCACTAGGTGTCATAGATGATTGCTGACATCGAACAGCTAAGTTAACTGGCCATTACCTACGAGGCCGAGACTTCCATAGATTTGATCTTACAGTCTATGCCTGAATGTTGGGGCGGGTTCATAATGAACCAAAAGAAAACTCTTCGAGAGTTAATGACTATGCTCAAGGAGGGAGAGCCAGAGTTTCCAAACATGCAAGAAGCGCAAGGTGCATCTTACTTTGACATCCCAGAAGGTCAAGGCTTGGCCGAAGACTTCTGGGGGTGTGAAGAAAAGGGGCAAAGGCAAAATTGTCACAGTCTTCTGGGAAGACAAAGGACATATCCCAAGATGTCTGCCTAAACTGTGGCAAACGGAGTCACTGGAATCCTGACTGTCGTATGGACAAGGCATTCATGAAGGAAGTGAAGACGGACAATGCTCCGACTTCAGGTATGTTTGTCATAAACATATCCACTGCTAGTTTTAAAAATTGGATTTTTGATACTGAATGTGGTACATACATATGTACTGATGTGCGGGATCTGCTGATTAGCAGGATACTGGCTTCAGTTGAGATCAACCTATGAGTCGGAAACAGGACGAGAGTCGCTGTTTTGGTTGTGGGAACCTAAGTTTTGGAACTGCCCTTTGGGCATGTACTTAAATTAGAAAACTATTATAATATACCTAGTTTTACTAGAAACATTATCTCTATATCTAGTGTAACCCGTTGCAGGTATACCTTTATGTTCATGAACACTAAGTGTTTTCTTTATAAAGATGATATTGAGATATACACATTAGATATGAATAACAATATTTATATTTTGAAAATAAATGAATCTCAAACATATAACATGACAAACAAAAGCTCAATCTGAATAAATCTGTTGAGACTTAAAAGTGGCATTGTTGTCTGTGACACATTAACAAGACTCGTATATCCACACTTTCGAAGAGTGGATACTAGGACGGATTTGATTCTAATTCAAATGATGTCTACGAATCTAGTTTATTAGGGAAAGTGCCTAAAACACCTTTTACTTGGTAAAAGTGCAAGTGCCACCTATCTGTTACCCCTCATTCATAGTGACGTAAGTGGGCCCATGTCTAGCTAGGATAGAGATGGATATAAATACTTTGTAACCTTTACAGATGTGGCATCGTGTTACGGTTATGTGTATCTTATGAAACACAAGTCAGAAACTTTTGAGTAATTCAAAGATTTTCGATGCGAAGTAAGAAAACAGACCGGTAAAAGTATTAAAAACATTACGATCGGACCATAGTGTAAAATACTTAAACATACACGTTTCAAGATTACTTGAAAGAGTATGGTATTCTTTCTCAGTGGACTCCTCCCGGGACACCTCAATTTGATAGTGTGTCCAAACGGAGAAACCGAACTTTGTTGGATATGGTAAGGTTAATGATGAGTCGCTCTGAGCTATCAATTTCCTTATGAGGATACACATTAAACAGTGCAATAGTTATTTTGAATAAGGTTCCATGAAAATATGTTAGACAGACTTCATATTAGATATGAACTGGAAAGAAACCAGGTTTCTCATTCCTAAAGATTTGGGAATGTTGGGCATACGCTAAATGTTTGGATGGTACCAAACTAAAACCCAAATCGGATAAGTGCCTATTTGTAGGTTGTCCTAGGGAAACCCAATTATAGTACTTATACAACTCACAAGAGAACAATGTAATTTTTGCTCTCCATGCGGATTTCCTAAGAGGAATTCCTATATGCAGTGATAAGTGGGAGGAAAGTAAAACTCGATAAAAATTGGAGTAATATTGTTCCAGGCACCGAGTCTTCACGGAACACCAATAGTTCATCAGGGATGAAACTGTACCAATAATCTTCAAACACACAAGAACCGCGTAGGTCATAGAGAGTCAGAAAACAACCTGGGAGGTATGGGTTTCTGATCTCACCTCATGTAGATATCAATCTTTTTGGGGAAGATGAACCGGCTATGTATGAGGAAGTGATACAAGGTATCGACTCCTTTTATGGCAAAGTGCCATGAAGTCCGAAATGGATTTCATGTATACAACCAAGTTTGGATACTGGTTGATGTACCAGAAGGCATTGTGCCTATTGGTAGCAAATGGGGTTTCATGGTGAAGACAAACATGGATGGCAACATACAAATGTACACAACTAGGCTTGTACAGAAAGGGTATCGTCAACGACATAGTGTCGACTACGACGAAATTTTTTCACATGTTGCCATGATTAAATCCATTTGGATAATGCTTGCTAATGCTGAATATTTCATTTATGAAATATGGCACATGGACGTCAAAATCGCTTTCCTTAAGGAAAACCTTTTAGAGGATATTTTTATGCAACATCCTGAGGATATTGATATTTATAGTCACTGGATTGACGTAAAGAACATCCTTGAGTATCTTGGACGAACTAACGATGCTTTCTGGGAATATGGGGAAAGGAGAACTTGAGGTGACTAAGTTCACCGCTGTAAGTTTCCAAACCGACAAAGACGACATTAAGTCGCAATAAGGGTACATATTTAGTTTGAATAACAGAACAGTGAGCTGGAAATCTTCTAAGCAAGATACTGTTGCCGAATAAATAACAAAAGTGGAACATTACTGCAGCTGAGGCAGCAAAAGAAGCATTTTTGATCTATATAATCCTAATTGGATTAGGTATAGTTCTGTTAGCAGCTGAGCTAGGCTACAGCATAGGCTAAGAAACCGCGGTCTCATCAACGATCCAAGTATGTACTTCGACTATTTCATCTGATTCGTCAGATCATACATCTTGGCGATGTGATGATCGAATAAAACGCATCAGATGATAACATTTCAAATCCATTGGCGAAAGCTGATTCTCAGCAGAAGTTAGAGCGACCAGTACATAGTTCAGGTGTAGGACATTTCAGTGATTGGCTATAGGCCAAGTGGGAGATTGTTGGACAATTATGACCCATAGCATCACTATTTGTACAGAACATGGTGTTGTTGTACAAATTAACTATGTGACAAAGGAAATTGCTCTTTTATCATTTGTAATTGGATTACCGGGATATATAAATGATAAGAGTCCATATGATTAGTACCATATTAATAAGATATGAGACAATATTAATCCACGTAAGGTTTAATCATTAAATATCCCTAGTCGTAGTATTATCGAGACTGGACATCGATAATGCGGAATAAGCTAGTATTACACTTGTGCGTGTTATGGAAGCGTAACAGCATAGTTCTCATACATTTGGGTATTGGATACTCATACAGGTGTAATACGAGGTTCTGTTTACCGATGGTATCGAAACAGCTTCGCTCTGGATAGACCCATCGGAATCCCATTGGTAGTATGACTATGTGTCTATAGGAATCCGAATCAGGGTAGGTGTATTTGGTCTTAACCTAAGACTTGCATCGCTAATACTTGCGACAATCAGTATGCTTTGGTTTTGGTCGTCCGGGGCTTTAACAGGTTCTGTGTACGCCTTTTCTGGGTATACTGAGAATCGTAGTGTATTGGGTGTGATGTCAAGATGGAAGTATCACTTTATTCATATGGAGATGATGATCACGTAGGATATGGAACTAGTACTTTAAGTACTGTAGTCATCGGGATAATATGATTAAGTCATGATTATCCGATTATAGAGACTAGTTACCAAAGATCCGATATATGCTTCGTACGGGGCAGACACAATTGCAGCCCTAGGCCTAACATGTGATATCCGATATTGGATCGTAATACGCAATACTACGTATACTATGTCTGACAAAGGTTATTTATATTCCATGTTGAATATATTTCTGGAGAATTGGGTAGGTATAGTACTTTGCTAGAAGCCAACCATATCTTGTAAATCGGTAGGAACGTGGTACCGGGTATGCACATATTCGGATAGTCCGATGACCGTATTTACCGCCAACATATCCAAGGATCTCTTGGGTCGCTTCCCAAAGATTCACCGATGAGATTTGACTCGAACAGAAAATTAATCTGGGATTAATTATGGGAGAGAAAATTAATTTGGTATTAATTACTGCAAGAATTAATCTGGGATTAATTAACAGAGAAAGGATTAATCTGGGATTAATTGCGTCGAGAATTTATCTGGGATTAAATTCATCGAGAAGAGAGAACGCGATTAATTTGGAATTAATCGGCAAAATAAATTTAATAGTGAAATTAGATTTTACTATTTAATTTATTTAAATGGGCTAAAATAATATATTAGATATATTAATTGAAATTAGATTTCAATGCGGAATTAAGATTAGATTTTAATTCGTGCGAATGAATTAATTTAGAATTAATTCGTAAGCGACTTACGTAATAATATTGCGAGGCATTATTATTTAATTAAATTGGATTTAATTAAGTCGCAACGGCAAATTTGTTTAATTCAGAATTAAACGAACTCTGGCCCCACCAAAGTTGCGTGTTGGATTGTCCGACTTAAATTTGGAATTTAAAGTGGGGCCCACCAACTTACATCAATGTGTTTGACACTTAATGGAATTTGGTAATTGGTTGAGTGAAAGCTTGGGATTGCTTTTTCTACCCTCCAACCAATTCCAAAACACACTTTTTGGTATTTAAAAAGGAAGTCAACATTTTGTGTCACAAGTTTAGGACTTGAAAACATTATTCCTCTTCCTCTCTCTCAATGGCTGAAACTTACATCTATTGGAGGGCAATTTTTTATTTCATTTTTATTCTTGCTAGCACATAAAGGAGTGAATCAAGGTGATAGGGAAACTCACCCCAAGTGTTGGAAACACTCTACAAAGCTTGGAGCTTCAACATTTCAAAGAAAAATTCTTGAATCTCATCTGATCAATGTGAGTAATTCCGCAACTCTTTTGATTTATTCACACACAAATCACTCTTAGACAATCTTGTCACGTTCTAGGAACACTTACACTTTATTCATGATAACTCATCCTCCCTATGTTACTAATATTTTAGGATGGTTTAATAATTTTTACTACACTCATTTAAGGATCTCTCAAGCTACTTCGCAAAACTCCATATTATGCCCCCTTTTCCAGAAACATTTCAGTACACTAACACTGATTTTGAAAATTCGGTGCACTTAATTGGGATTGAATTTTGGGGTTGAAATTTTATTAAAATACTCTTTTATGAGTCTATTTATGTTGGCTTTTACGGATCGTGCTTTCGATTCCTACAACGCAAGTTATGGACTGAAGTTCAGGGGTGTGCGACTGGAAAAATTGGGAATAGTGGCAGCAGATAGCCTGACTTCAAAAATTCGGTCCGGTCTCATCTTGAGTCCAAAAATTCTGAATTTTGGATATGTTACTCCCATATATGTCTAGTCTACCATTAAATTTACGGTGTATCAATCGGGCATATAAAACTCAAGTTAGAAGTGATCAAACACAACCTATACCGGAACGGGACTAAACTGATTTCATTAATTATCTTCCTTGTTTCACCATCTGATTTAATATATTTAATCCGACAACCCCCAACAAAATTTGTACTATCATATGCACTCTATATAACATACAAATCATGCTTAATTTCTTAATTTGATATGAGTTTGCCATTTTGCCGAATAATTGGTGTGCGAAATGCTCAAATTCACCATTTCTACAATCTTAGTTATCTCTACTCCCATTTATATATTCATTACACCACAACATAATCCAACTTCAAAACTCATCTCATATCACCACCCATTCACCAACCATTATCTAGAATTCTAAGATCAGCAAGCATAATTCCTCAATTATATTCATATTCTTACAACCCTTAGTACATGTTTCTAACTTCAAAACATTACCCAAAATACATGTTACCAACTCTATCAAAGATAATTACACAACTTTCTTTGCTAGGGTAAAGCAATGTGTGAATTATAACATTCCAATGCACAATTATAACATTTCATATTTCAAACCAATACTTAAAATATCATATGATACTCAATTCTTCATAAACTAAAACATCATTTCATCAATAACAACTTCCAATCTATTCCATATAATCCTTAAAACTAAACTTGTTTCATTACTTTAAACTAACTCAAAATTTAGGGATTTCACTCAATTTCCCACTCATGTCATGTTACTAAAGCAATTTCTAATATGTTTCTATTATCCATCTATTGTTTTATCATCAAATTCCATAATTTAAAATTGGGTCAAAGGCCATTACCTCTTCCTTTTGTGTTTTCTTCATTCTTCAAGGTTCCAAGGATGCTATACTTCTTGCCTCTATCTTCTTCTTCTTCTTCTTCTTCTTCATCTTCTTTTTCTCTTTTCTTTTTCTTCTCCTTCTTATTCTTTCTTCTCTCTTCTCCTTCTTCTTATTCTTCTTTTCTTCTTCTTCTCACGGCTTCATCTTCCATTATTTTGTCTCCAAATTTTGTGAAATAGGGAATAGTGACTCTTTATATAGTGGGGTCATTTGAAATAAAGAATAGTGTAGAAGAGTGTAGAAAATGGAGAAATTTGAGATTCTTTTCATTTGGGTCCGAAATTACTATTCATTTGAATTTTTGTCTTCATTTTTGACTTATTTCTGGTCCGAATTTGAAACAAATGTTCAACGCGAAAGTCGTATATCTCGATCTTAGATTTCCGGTGATAAGAAATTCATAAAAATCTATGCTCTTATGAAAAAGTTACGCCCTAAATAACATGGACTGTCCAAATGGAACACTGTATAGTCTCGTCCCGGGACTTCGAGAAATTTACCGATTGTGCCCAAAGTTATCTCATGAGTATATATGAGTCTCAATATAATTTATTCTATGTACCTTCATCCTTTTTGCAACAGTACAATTGTATACAGTAGTAAAAACTACCGGTCGTTACAATGTCTATACGAGTCTCCCAAGACTCATGGTTCTTTAGGATAAACCATCTGACCAAGTCTCGATATACGAAATGTACTAGTCTCAATGGATTTTACTGACCGACCCCTGTCAGTAAATATTGACCAGAAACTTTATTTAATAATATACTTCTAGTAGTGACACTTCCAATGTCAATTACAAACTACTTTGTAACTGCACACTACAAAATATATTATCGTGTCTTTGTCTAATATATACATATCACTAAATCATATTTAGTTTCAATCTAATCGTAATTAGACCGAATATGTATATAAAAGCAAGAAGTACTACCATAAATAAGTAATATTATGGAAAAAAGAATTGTTCGTATTCATAAATCGGACATAAATACGATCCGGATTGGCACTCTGAGCTCCAACCCTAACAATTTCTCCCACTTGCTCTAGTGCCAATCCACAGTATCAAATACATATCTAAATATGTGTTATATACGCATGGTCTTCAAGAGCTAACCTAGCACTCAATAGGTAGGCAATAATAAGTAGGCCCAGTATAACATATTGAGTTTATCTAACAAACCCAATCGTTTCCCTTAGCCAGCATCATTCATATATTATATAACCTAAATTATACATCAATGTGACTCAGATGCGACATGAACTTTGTGCTACAGCTACTGAGTCATCTATGTATTTAGGAATCAAATCCATATACTATGCAGACAACCGCAAGCACAATACTAATATCAAAACTTCTAATCTATAAGGTCATTATGCAACTTCATAAGTCAATACTTAATAAGTTTCAAATAATTCCACTAATACAGTATAATCAACCGTGACACTCCCACTACATCTTTTATGACTCTATATGACATAGACCATCTAATATCTCAAAGATACAAAGAACATGTTTCAAGACACATCCTATGGTCTACAATATATCAAAATAGCTTGTAACAATTACGATTAAATTGATATCTTTAATCGTACATAATATAGTATTCATTATGCCATCATCCTATTATGTATAAGATTGACTAGACATTCGAATCAATTTCTCTTTGGACAAAGGAACCATCTTTTATGAAAGATGAATCTTATATACAAGAGACACAATAATTGTCAACACAGTTATACTAACTGTCACACATATAGTCTTGTTGTGTACTTTATTAGATCATATCTAATGCACGACTAATGGGAGTATCTCACAAGTCTTTTGTTTTATATTGTTTATAAAACTTTATATCAAATATAACAAAGACTACTCTCACTGCTTTCACGGAGAAAAAAATACTTAGGTAAACTTTTTACCTCATAAATATTTCATTATTACATTAATAATGATAATGTCGTTATGATATATAACACTAGAAAGAAATATGTACGCTCCCATTAGCCCTACTATCACATTTTTATTCTCTATGCTTTGATAAAATCAGACAATTTGACTGTTATCAAAATTAGAAAACATAGATTTCTGGAAAGCTTATCTGAATCTACAATATGCTCTATAAGCTAGTATACCAAACAATAATTTTAGCAGAATGCAAACACTAGAGCCATTCCAGAATGAACTCTTCAAACAAACAAATCAAAACGAATCTTTTATCCAAAGAAACCATTCAAAAAATGCCACTTTACATTCCTAGCTAAAATACACAGTTTAATAGCAACATTAACCAATAGATCTTTAATTATTCAATTAGTGTGACTAGAGACAAGTTTCCTCAGTATCTACAATAGATTGTTGAGTATAACATTTCTTATTGTCATACTATAAAGGTCAAACCTTTATCAAGCTCACTTTGCTTTTGATGCGTAAATAATTTGTACATTTTATGAACGATTCATAACAAAAGCTCAATCAAGTTCCAAACTTTATCGTAATAAGCCATGAACAATCTTAGATCTATGGTTTAATGTTAACTTCCGAAATCAATATCAAATATCGCTCCCACTACAAGTTATAGGACATTTTTCTTTGATAAGAAAACAACAGAGCCACTTAGTATCAAATGCTTCGCAAATGATTATGACATCATATTGGACTTATATGGAAGATGTCTAAGGGTCTTTTCATCTTATTAATTATGTTGTTCCATTTATAGTTTATCACTCTCACATTTGACTTCAATAAGTCAAATCTTTTCTACAATGGTCAACATCCGATGTTACACACCAAGATATACAATAATTTTATTACCCGGGATCATAGAAAAGATATTCTATCAAATAGAATACAATATTCTATTAAATAGAATAAATGATAAATGTTTGCTTGTACCTCCGAGGCGCAAGTACTTTTCAATTATATAAATATTATACAAAAGAAATATTCAAATCTCAAACTTTTCAAGATTCGAATTTCCTACCCATACATATCATAGACTTAACTGTAGAAACTAATGGAACATTAGTTAAAATGATGAATTAGTGTTACTGGAGCATATCCCCAAGAGTATTGAAACTAATTCGATAACACTCAATATCAAATGAATCAAATCATATAAGATTTGATTTCTCCCACTGACCAATTCCATCACGATGGAATCGTAGAAGAATAATATTGAGTAAGAATCATATTCATTGAATAACCTTAGAACTAATTGCCATAAATTCATATATTTGATCATATCAAACATCTTTGAACAATTAAAAGACTCATGATGAATTTTAAATATATTATTTTCAAAACTTCAAATCGAATATCTTTGATCCATTCAAAATATTTTATCCATGTTTCATCATAAACACATTGAAAGCTCTCGAACCATTCAAGACGTTCAATATGTGTTCTTTTAGAAACACATAACTAAGTTATGACAACTCATTAACTAAATTATGAAGTAAAGAAAACTATCCAAGGCAATATATAATTCATTAAACTACATACATCCAATGTATTAGTTTAATAAATTTGTGGTCCAATGACGATCATTGGTTAAATGAGATTTAATCACATTCCCGAATACAATATTCATTAAATGTATAAGGATATATGGTGTGATCTTGTATCAGACCATCATTTACCATACATAATAAGTATCTAGTTCTTATGTGATAAAATCTCATAAAGCATTGTTCTAAGTTATTTACTTAACCAAATATTTTTCTCAATATTTTTCTCTTCATCAATGACACTACTAGTCATATTAAAATATGAAATAACTGTTTATAAAGAAGGAGTAACTATCCAATAGTCGCAAGTTCTGATATCAAATATCAAAACAATCATTAAATAATATTTCAAATAACTAGACGAGAGATCTGGTATCCAATACCTATAGTTCTCGTATTGTGAGAATCGATATTCTCTACACACAACTATACACACCTCCTTTCTTTAGCTTTATAATTTGCCTTCAACTATGTTAGGGTTGGTGCTCGGAGTGCCAATCCGGATCGTATTTATGTCCGATTCATAAATACGAGCAATTGTATTTTCCATAATATTACTAATTTTAGTGGTAGCACCCTTGTCTTTTATATGTTTATTCGATCTAATTGTGATTAGATATCTGATTACGATTAGATCGAAACTGAATCTGGTTCAGTGATACTTGTATATTATACAAAGACCCTAGGATTTACAGTATAATGTGCAGTTACATGTAGTTTGTAATTGACATTGGGAAGCGCACTATTAGTTGTATATCCTTAAATAAAGTTCCTAGTCAAGATTTGCTAACACGGGTCGGTTAGTAAAATCCGCTGAGACCAGTACATGTCGTATATCGTGACTTGGTCCGATGGTTTATCCCAGTGAACCACGAGTCTTGGGAGACTCGTATAGACATGTAGGTGTTTATTTGATAAGACACTGAACGACTCACTGAAGGTTTCTTAATAGATGGTACACCAACGTCAATATGAACCTTCTCGAGTTGAGCGAGCATAGTGGTTCTTCGACTTGAGATACCACCATGGATATATGAGCTATCCTCCACACTTTGATGGCAGTCACGTCAATGATCTAGCCATGATCAGACCTCCGCCTGTTCGTTGGGTATGGACTGATGCTCATGATATCATGTGTGTATCAAGATAGGATCCGTCAGTCCTGTGTACAGGGTATAGGCATCCATCACGTGTTTATGATCTAGTAAATCCATGGCCGTAGTATAACTTCGGAAATTAGTTCCGAGTGTTATTTAGAGATCGTAAATTGAAAGTCGACTGTATTATACCGAATGGATTTGACGTTCTGATCTATATCTCAGGTATAATACAGATGGCCTGTGACGGAGGGATTATACGTAGGCAATGACCTTGGCTTGTATAGTTTAGCAAGATTATCTGTGGTCGTCATAATCCATGAGTTGGTGGATTATGGACATGAAATTGGATTTCGTGACGGATATACCTAAACTTAGAGAGTCACATAATATGAAGTGTACTCGTTGAGCACTTGGGCAACGCGGTATGAATAATACGGATTATTCATAATAATTCACCAGATTAAGTGAGTTAATTCGGAACGTTTAATCGGTTAAACGATAACATATGCAATTAGGGGATTTTGTCCGCTAATAATTATTATGTATTTGTATTTGATACATAATACGATTAGATACATATTAATTATTCGTCAAATGAGATTTTGACACATGTCATAAATATATGTGTTTATTATTTAATGTAAATAAAAATACATGTATGGTTGTTTTTTAATTATTTATTTATTTAATTGTTAAATGATTAAATAATTGAAAAGTTTAACTATCTTATCTTATTGTCATAATTAGTATGACAAATGTTGACATATTATTGGACCAAATGGAATGTATTAAATACACTTTATTTGTGTCCAATTTTGATTGGTAGATTATAAAGTGTAAATGATTTAATTTGATTAAATAAAGAAAATGACCAAAATGCCCATTGACTTCTCAATTTCGTCCACACTAATATAAAAATGGGAAAAATTGTTTTTCTCTCTCTTGATCATCCTCACTTTTCCGAAACCTCCATGGATGAAATGGGTTTCATTTTGCTTTATGAATCAAATGAAAAACAAAGAAGAAAATCAAAGAAATGGCTTAGGAAATTAAATGATTAAGGTATTTCTTCTATTCCCTAAGCTTAGAAATTTTGTTTCAAGTTTCTTGTTGATCTTATAAGATCTAGGGTTTCTTTTTTGTTATAAAATTTGGGGCTTTTGGCTTTGATGGATGATATTGGAAGAATAAGCATGTGTGAAGTGTAGATTTGAAAGTAATTAGTGTAATTAGTTTCAAATTTAATAAATTGGTTCATTTGATGAATTGCTGTCATTCTAGAGTTATTGATCCACTCTTAGATAGCCTAGAATTGTTCTAGAGTTTTTCATATATGGTGGGACTCATTTGGTGATGGATTAATTAGATTAATCTTGTTGAAAATTGGTTTAAAGCATGATTTTTGGGCCAATTTCGTTTTCTGCTCAGACCTGGAAAAGTTTCTATTTTGGGGATGAAATTGTTGTCTTTTGAATGTTTTGGATGTGTTTTGGGAGTTGACAAAATTGTCGGAAAGTGTTTCCGACTTGAAATAAGCGAAAACGGCCAAAAACGGCGTTACCAGGTGGATTTTGAGCCAACCGGGTGACGACTGTCCAAACAGTGAATCCATCACTGTTCGGGCAGCCCATGAACTACCCTGACACAATTGGATCTGACCTGGGCAGTTTCCATAAGTGTCAGGTAGTCAGTTCGGTCAAAAATACGTTTTGCGCCATTTTGCGGAAAAATTGTTTTCGTAAAAGTTTCACGAAGTTTCAATATTATTTATGTCAATATTTGATATTGAATAAATAGGTTTATGTGAAATATGAATAATTATTCATATTATATATTGAATAATTTATCCGGTATTTTGAAAAAGTTTTAAAATACGATTTTGCCCGACCCGCGCTTCCACTGCGCCCAATGCCCAAAACCCCAACAAATTATTCACAACAATTGCAAATAATTGATTAGCAAACTGTGTCAGACATATAACCTCTAAGATCACTAAAGCCAAGAAATGTGATTATTAGATAAACAAATATTTAATGGGGTTTTCTTAATGCCAGTCAAGAATCACGAGACATTAACTAATTCACGTCAATTCTTACTGCAAAAGAAACTATTCTCTCTAGACTATTATATCCTAAAATATATATCTTCTTAGATTATCTATCGTGACTTAGTAACTAAGTCACTAACCATCTTGATTTTTCAAGAAAATCAGAACAACAGTTCCCGATGGTTTTATCTAATCTAATAATTTCCAAGCCTACTCTAAATCTAGAACCTATTCTAGAAATCTGCAACCATAAGGAAACTCAGAAAACATATATATAAATAACATACATACAATGGATTAGAAGTTTAATTCTATATATACAATAGAATAAAGGAAACATAAGCGGCCTTTTTTCATAATATTACACACTGCCTTGGTTATGGATTTTTAACCCACCAGTGCCTCCCACTACTTTACATAATACCGTAATCCCCAACGGAAAATGAGAATCCAAAAATTAAATTGAATTCTATAGTAAGAAGTGGACCCCGTGAATATATTTCGACTCACAGCTTTGGCATATTCTCGCCTACGTATATTCACTGGTAGACAACTCATTGTGACTCCTAATTTTGGTCCTGACCGTTTCTCGTTATGATAGCTTTGACACGTTCATAAAGGAGGCATATCAAGGCTTCACTTGTCAGTGACAAACTCAAGCTACCGATGCAGTCCTGATAGCTTTGGCACGTTCATGATTTCCACTTTCACTTGAATCTGTCTATTATGATATATGTTCAACCACGCAAATGAACTATCATTAGCCATAACTGCACAGCTTTGGCACGATACAGCTACAACATCAGGAAATCATTTACATCTGTAGTGATAAGGCAAACCAAGAAACAAGTATTCCTAATACTAGTTACTTTAAATGCCTTAATTAAACGGGAATATTCCTAAAGAGGGTTTTACTCTACATCAAATGTAATGGGAAAATATAACTTAAATTAACCATTAAATCTCTGTTATGTTTTTCGTTAGCGTAAAACCGAAAAATTAAGAAACATCTAAATTACATGCATGTGCAAATATCAAAATTGGATTATATATCATATATCAAACATGAAAAAAGTAATGGATGAAAGATAAGACATGCTCCAATACCAAATTTTTTTGGGTTTTAGTGCGGGCCCAGCGGAAGCTCGCGGTTCGGGCGAAATCGTAACTTTAAAACTTTTAAAATTACCAAATAAATTATTCAATATCCAATATGAATAATTCATTCATATTTCACCTAAACATGTTTATTCGATATCAAATAACGACATAAATAGGTTAGAAACATCGCGAAACATTTACGAAATTGTTTTTCCGTAAAATGACATAAAATGTGTTTTTGTCCGAACCGACCAACAAATACACATGAAGGATGTCCATAAGCCCGAACCGACCAACAAATAGTACTTGGGTAGTTCATCGGCTTCCTGAACAGTGACCAATTCACTGTTTGGATAACGGACACCCGGTAACGTCGTTTTTCACCGTTTTCGCATATTTCAACTCCGAAATAATTTCCGACAATTGTTCCAATGCCCAAAACACATCCAATACATTTATACAAAATATGTTTCATCACCAAAATCACAGATATTCTAGATCTGATTTGGTAACTAAGAATATCATTTTCATGCTTTAAATCTAAATTTCTCAACATTAATCATATTAATAATTACACCAACCAAAGTCACCACAAATAAAGAACTCAAGAATAATTCTAGGAGTTACAAGAGTGGTCATAACACTCTAGAATGGAAACAAGTCATCAAATAATAAAATTGGACTAATATTAAAATAATATTATCCAATCTAACTTCACACATGCATCTAGCCTCCATATCCATCCTCCAAATCAAAAAGGCCCAAAATATATGAAAGGAAGAAACCCTAGAATTTGTCTAGATACTCAAGAACAAGAAACAAACTTACTAAGTTTAAGAGTTGTGAAGATTACCTCCAAATCTCTTAATTTCCTTAAACTTTTTCTTCATTTCTTCATTTTCTTCTTTGTTTCTATGTTATTTAAGGAGTACGGTAGGGGTAAAAAGGGTAATTCCCTTCTCGGTCGAAATCATTAATGCCGACCCGACCACATGAGTGTTATAAAGCCAATAGGTAGAGACCGAACACATGATGATAGGTGACCGACCACTTTGGTTCGGATGACCGAGCATTATCAGATCGGTAGCAGCACTCTCAGTTCAAAGGACCATCATGACCAACCTCATAAAGACCGAGCATATGGCGAGACATGCTCCAGAAGATAAGATATCATATTCTTACGGATAAAATGACAAGTTGTCCTATTTTCATGCGGTAAACTGATAAGTCAGTGTCCTAGTAGAATAAAGGAAGTGAAGGTAGTTTCTGACTAAGAATCCTTATGGGAAAAAGAAATTGTTCCAGCTGGAAAATTCTTGTAGGAGAAGGAATCTGATTCCTATACTATTATAAATAGAAGGGTAGAGTGTGTGTAAGAGAGACGAGAATGAATATCAAGATCATTACGATCGGACTTGTAAACACAAAACAGAGCAGACGGATTCCAAGACCTACGGGAGCAAATGGAAGACCTGGCGCGGAATGTGTATTTGAACAATTACATTAACCATGAAGTTATGGCGGCAAGGCAGAGAGCGCTTGGCCGACAGGTGAATGTTATCACAGGGGGAAAAACACTGGCCGGGGACTCTAACCGGTCAAGAAAAAATTATAGCCGGATTCAGGGGTCAGAAGTGTTGAGAACATAACGGGCCTCGAAAATACAAGGTGGTCGGTCAGTGCCAATAATGTTCACGGATGAGGATGCTCGAGGGGTGAGTTTCGCCCACGATGATGCATTAATAATCAAGGCGACAATTGGTGGTTCTGAGGTAGACAGAATCCTAGTTGATCCCGGGAGTGCGGTGGATATAATCTCCAATGAGGCTTTGGAAGGCCTTGGTGTGGAATATACGACTCTCACCGACGATGGGACTCCCTTATATGGCTTCAGAGGCTTAACGGTCGTCCCTCTGGGAAGGATACAATTGGCAATGACGATCGGAACCCGTCCCCGGACTCAGATGATTATGATAAATTTCACGGTGGTGGATTGCATGAGCAGTTACCAAGTCATTGTTGGTCGGCCTTTCATGATGAAGACAAAAGCTCCAATATCTTGCTATTACTTAAAGTTGAAATTCTCAGCCCACGAAGGGATTGGAATTGTGTGTGGAAGCAAGAAGGTGGCTCGGAGTTGTTTCGCCACCCTCTCAAGGGAGACCCTTTGCATTGAAGCAGGTATCCTGAAAAGACAAAGGAGCGAAGACGAGGAAGAAACAAGTAAAGACCCAGGTCCTCGGTAAAAGAAGGTTGCCCGGCTAGGGGCAGTCGAAGAAAGAAGTAATGGAACTTTTCGGACCTAGAAAGAATGTAAAAATAGGGAGAGACTTAGACGAGGTCCTGAAGCAGGATCTGCTGAAATGTCTGAAGGAGTACCTGGACGTCTTTGTATGGGGGCACGACGACATGCCCGGGATTAATTCAAAGTTCATCAATCATCGTTTGGTAGTAAGCCCATCACACAAGCCGGTCAAGCAAAAAAAAAGAACCTTTAACCAGGAACGGTACAGGGCAATGGCTGCCGAGGTGGAAAAACTGTTGAAAGCTGGTTTCATCAGAGAAGTGAAATACCTGGAGTGGGTATCAAATGTGGTATTAGTAAAGAAATCCAATGGAAAGTGGAGGATGTGTGTGGATTTCACCGACCTCAACAAAGCATGCCCGAAAGACAGCTTCCCACTACCAAACGTAGATCAGTTGGTAGATTCAACGGCCTGCCAGGGATTGCTAAGCTTCATGGATGCCTTCTCGGGATATAACTAGGTCAAGATGCATCCCGAGGACGAGGAGAAGACGACCTTTGTTACCGATCAGGGGCTCTACTATTATAAAGTAATGCCTTTCGGATTAAAAAATGTGGGGGCAACCTTTTAGAGGCTGGTGAACAAGATTTTCAAACCACTCATCGGCACATCGATGGTGGTATATGTTGATGATATGATAACAATGTCTAAAAAGTTGGGGTGTCACGTGGTCGATCTGAAGAAAACCTTGAATTGCTGAGGAAGCATAATTTAAAACTCAACCCGGAGAAGTGTGCTTTCGGAGTGTTCTCGGGAAAGTTTTTGGGCTATATGGTAAGCTCTCGGGGTATAAAAGCAAACCCGCAGAAAATCCAAGCTGTTCTGGACTAAAAATCTCCTAGGATGATAAAAGAAGTGCAAAGCCTGACCGGCAGGGTGGCCGCGCTCAATCGATTTATTTCCCGAGCAACTGACAAGTGACACCCCTTCTTCAAAGTCGTCAAGAAGGCAAAAAAGGAAATCAACTGGACGTTAGAATCCGAGGAGGCCTTCCTACAGTTGAAACAATACCTGACGCAGCCCCCATTTCTAGCAAAGACGTCCTCGGGTGAGACCTTATACTTATATTTGGCTGTCTCAGAGCATGCAGTAAGTTCGGTATTAGTGCAAGAGGCCAATAAGGTTCAAAGGCTGGTGTATTATGTTAGCAAAGCTTTACTGGATGGTGGGATCTAGGCGAGAACTATTCGGTTGGACTTTCCACGTTTTGATGGTGGTGACCCCAGCGAATGGATTTTGAAGGCACAACAGTTCTTTTCATACTGCAGGACGCCGGAGGACCACAAGCTGCATATTGCCTCTTTTCACATGGAGGGGAAGGCGCGTGTCATGGTATTATTGGCTAATGGAGTCCAGTCCGGTAGCTAGCTGGGACGATTTTCTGCTGGCTCTTCACATCAGATTTGGACCCTCGGAATATAAGGATCCAGTTGGTGCATTCACCAAATTGAGACAAACTGGCAGTGTAGAAGAGTACCAAACAGCCTTTGAGATCCTGTCAAACAAAATCATTGGGGTAAGTGAAGAATTTCGCATAAGTACATTTCTAAGTGGATTGAGAGATGAATTAAGAATACTTGTTACCATGTTCAAACCAAATACCCTATCCGCTACTTTTAGATTGGCTCGGTTGCAAGAAGAGGAGGTTAATAGGAAACAATACCCTTATCGAAACACACATACCCAAAATAATCCACACCCAAACATCCACAAACCAGCCCCACTTAAACTACCCGGACCAAGCTCCATACCAAGACTCCCAGCCCTGCCTCCAAACTCACAGCCTAACCTAAATCCTTCCAAGAGATACCTTTTTCCCATAAAAAGACTAAGTCCCAACCAAATGCAAGAGAGAAGAGAAAAGGGGTTATGCTATAATTGTGATGAAAAATACCAAATACGGCATAGGTGCAGCAAACCTAAACTATACCTGTTAGAAGGGCTAGAATTGGAATGAGAGGTTTATGAGGAAGAGGAAACTTACAACCAGGGAGAGGAGGCTGTCCCAACAACACAGCAAGCCGACTTGTTGATAATTTCTTTACATGCCATAGCAGGAGTTCCTTCCCCAAAGACTGAGATTAGTGGGGAAAATTGGAAAACAATCAGTTATAATACTCATTGACACGGGCAATACACATAGCTTTGTAGACTTAAATG
The DNA here is from genome assembly GCA_019454045.1 of Zanthoxylum bungeanum. NCBI lineage: Eukaryota > Viridiplantae > Streptophyta > Magnoliopsida > Sapindales > Rutaceae > Zanthoxylum > Zanthoxylum bungeanum. The sequence goes on from SKCR01034282.1 coordinate 39,723, forward strand.
TAGCAAGGAAAATAATACTACCAGTGGAAGAGAGCCACTTGGCAGTCCAAGTTGCTAACGGGGCAACTTTTCCTTGCCAGGGTTGTTGTAAGGCAGTGTTACTCAAACTGCAAAGTTGTGATATTTTGGCTAATCTCTATTTGTTAACTTTGGGAGGATGTGATGTTGTATTGGGGGTAGATTGGTTGAGGAGTTTGGGGATAATTCAGTGGAATTTTGCAGATTTGAGCATGTGGTTTCACATTGAAGGGCAACAACTACTGCTGCAAGGCTTGAGGCCACCGAGAGAACTCACTGGAGGTGGAACCAAGATTGAACAAAACCACCTTGGGAGAAGGGAGAGGTATTTGGCTGCAGTTAATGGATGCAGATGACACCAAGGGAGGGGCACCAGTAGATCCTGCCATATAAGCTGTATTAGACCATTTCCAAACAGTGTTTGCTGAACCCAGTGGACTTCCTTCTCCCAGGAGTCATGATCATCAGATCCAGCTCCATGAGGCAGCTAAACCCACTTGTGTAAGGCCTTATCGATATCCCTATTACCAGAAAGAATAGATTGAGAAGTTGGTCAGAGAGATGTTGAAGACTGGTATCATTCAAACTAGTCAAAGCCCTTTACTCGTCACCAGTCCTGTTGGTGAGGAAATCAGATGGGAGTTGGCGCATGTGCATCGACTACAGGGCTCTAAACAAATACACTATCAAAGATACGTTTCCCATACCAAATATAGATTAATTGTTGGATGAATTATATGGTGCTAAACTATTTTCCAAGCTTGACTTAAGGTCAGGCTATCATCAAATCAGGATGAAACCTGGAGATGTGCCCAAAACTGCCTTTCGCACACATGAGGGGCATTATGAGTTTTTGGTCATGCCCTTTGGGCTTACTAATGCCCCATCAAATTTTCAAGGGTTAATGAATGAAATATTCAGACCTTATCTCCGAAAATTTGTATTAGTGTTTTTTGATGATATACTTGTGTATAGTAAATCTGTAGAGGATCATGTGGTACACTTGAAAACGGTCCTAGAAGTGCTGAGGCACCATCAATTGTATGCTAAAGCTTCCAAATGTGTCTTTGGATGCCGAGAGGTAGAGTATATGGGCCATATTATTTCAAATTAAGGGGTTAAGGCAGATCCTTTGAAGATTGCAGCAATGGTAGAATGGCCAATACCCAAAAACCCTAAGGCTCTCAGGGGATTCTTAGGCTTGACAGGTTATTACAAAAAGTTTGTGAAGGGTTATGGAAGTATTGCTGCACCCTTAACTACATTATTGAAGAAGAACTCATTTAGTTGGAATGAAGCAGCCACACAAGCTTTTACAGCTCTTAAATCAGCTATGGTGACTCCTTCTGTTCTTGGATTACCAAACTTCTCAATACCCTTTGTGGTTGAATGTGATGCTTCAGGGAGTGGGCTGGGGGCAGTTTTAATGCAGGAAGGGAGACCTCTAGCTTACTTCAGCCAAGCTCTAAAAGGGAAGAACTTGTTATTATCAACTTACGAGAAGGAATTCCTAGCTCTAGTTCTGGCCATTAAAAAGTGGAGGCATTATTTATTGGGGCATAGTTTTAAGGTAAGGACAGACCAACAAGCATTGAAACATCTGTTGGAACAGAGAGTGGGGACCCCATTCCAGCAAAAGTGGGTTGTCAAGCTATTAGGCTTTGATTTCAGTGTGGAATATCGAAGTGGGAAGGGAAACCAGGCAGCTGATGCACTTTCAAGGCTACCCATTAATGAAGCAGGCCCAGATTCACAGGAGTTCTTGGCACCCTATGGGGACGCCAAAGCAATCAGTGTGGTCAGAGTTACTTGGTGGGAAGGGCTCAAACAAGCATACAACCAGGATCCCCAGTTGCAATAGCTTATTAACCGTTACCATCTGGGTGACCTGAATCCCCACAAATACCAGATCTGTGGTAACCTGTTATTCTATAAGGGAAGATTGCACATGGGAACCCTCAGGAGTTACCAGGAGTTGGTGTTACAACAACACCATAGCAGCCCCTTGGGAGGGCATACAGGAACTCAAAAAACACATGCACGAATCAAACAAGAATTCTTCTGGCATGGAATGCGCAAAGACATTCGGAAATTCATAAGCGAATGTGAAGTGTGCCAAAGAAATAAAACAGAGAACCTCAAACCAGCATGACTCTTACAACCTCTACCAATACCAAACAAAGTATGGGTGGACATCAGCATGGACTTTATAGAGGGATTGCCATTGTCTAAGGGATACAGTTTTATCATGGTGGTAATTGATAGATTCAGTAAGTACAATCACTTCATCCCTCTAGCACACCCCTACACAGCAGCAGTAGTCGCAAAACAGTTCATGGATAATATTTTCAAATTGCATGGCATACCCCAGAGCATAGTCAGCGACAGAGATGCAGTATTTACTAGCCAATTCTGGAAAGAAATGTTCAGACTGAGTGGGACAAAGCTACTGATGAGTTCAGCATACCACCCCCAAACAGATGGTCAGACCGAGGCAATGAATAAATGGTTAGAAGGTTACCTTCGATGCTTTACTGGTGATAGACCCAAAGATTTTTCCAAATGGTTAGCTTTAGCCGAGTGGTCATACAATACCTCAGTACATTCATCATCTAGGCTTAGCCCATTTGAGGTGGTCTACGGTCAACCCCCACCACGCCTCTTGCCTTATGAGCCAGGGTCAACAGCAGTACAGGCTGTCGAAGAATAACTGAAAAGCTGAGACTTCATCCGAGCCCTAATACGAGAGAACCTGCAAGAAGCTCAAACAAGAATGAAACACTATGCAGATAAAAATAGAACAGAAAGGGAGTACAGTGTTGGGGATTGGGTCTATCTGAGGTTAAGACCATATCGTCAAATGACAGTGGCTGTGAGGCGAAATTTGAATCTATCGGCAAGGTATTTCGGGCCCTTCCAAATCATTAAACGGATAGGGAAAGTCGCGTACAAGTTAGATCTGCCTCAGGAATTCAAGATCTACCAGGTATTTCATATCTCCTGCCTCAAAAGGAAGCTCGGAACCCAGGTCATCCCTAACCCTCGGTTACCAATACTCGTGGAAGATGGGACTTTAGCTCCCGCACTGGAGAAGGTGTTAGCGAGGTGGTTAAAGAGAAAAGGGAGCCAAGCTGGAGCTGAAATCTTGGTTCAATGGAACGGAACGAACGAAGAAGATGCAACGTGGGTGGATGTGAGGAGCTGCGATAGAAGTATCTAGAACTCGTGGGCGAGTTCTTTTGAAGAATGAGGCTGTGTTATGAGCCAAATGAGAGAGCCAAATGAGACACGTAGAAAGAAGGATTATTTGTTTAGCCAAGGGTAGTTTTGTATTTCCTTATTTAATTTTATTTCCTTTTTACTTTAAATTAGTTGGGTTGCTTTAATTAAGTCAGTTGGGTTATGGGTCATAACATTTGTAGTGGGAAGTTACATGTAATGCACTAGTCTAGGGAAGTTATTTTCTAGTCCTGTAATTGTTATTTAAACCATTTCCTAAATGTAATGAAGATCATCCATTTTTAGTCTAAATTATTGCTTTGAGCATTGGAGGCCACTGGCTCCTTGAATTGCCAGTATTCTAAGTACAAATACTGTAACAATTTTGCTGTGGGGCTTCACCAAATTTACGAAATAGAAATCACAGTGCAGAACAGAGGTTTGGGCTATAATTTTGGTCAATGTTTTTGGAGATGTTCTGCTCCTGATTAGGCTTTGGCGTATTATATGACTTTGTGTTTTCACGAGTATAAACATGTTTGATCATTCTGCTAAATGTGTTCCGATCTTTCCCAAAATGATAAAAACATGATTTTTAGACACCCTTCTGTGCTTGCATCTGCAGACACTGAGCGCCAGTTGGTTGCTTGGTTGAGATGCAGTAAACGTGATTTTAGGATGTTGGGAGGCAGGAACTTAAGGGAATAATTTGGACATTGGATTTGTAAAGCATCACTTTGTTGATGCAATTGCATACACAGGATTTTTTTGGCATTTGTGAGAGGTGTCGTGGAAAGTGATAAAATGCTCTGTGTTGGGCAAAAAATATTCTGTGGACAAAAAAAAAAGACTTGTTTAGTTTCTCATTTATTGTCTTGGTGATATTTGATGCACTGGTGATCCCCATTTTCTTACTATTGATTTTAGACTATGCTTTATATTTATCATGATGAATTTTAGGTATTATATGTGTTTTAATTGCATTAAGTTCATTTCAATTTTCACCGATGCATCAAAAGAATAGGAAAGGGCCTTTCATGCTTGTTAGTGGGTTGATTTGAGGCTTTGGTAAAATGATGACTGTAACACAGAATGGATATTCCATATCTAAGGTATGATCATGCCTATGGGAATACGAGTTGAAAACGTGTATGGTAATGTGTGATGTATGTATAAGAGTTATGGTATAAGAATGATTTGTAAAATACACAAGTTAAGAATGTTTGAGCACAAATTGGGAAATGGTTAAATAAGTTTAAGAACTGAGAATTTGAGTTTGAATATGGCGAAGATTATATAGTAGTAGATCTTTGTCTGTGTAGTGTAGGTTGATATAGAATTGAAATTCAGAATTGAACGTATGCGCTGACGGGTATAGCAGTGAATTAAGTAAGTGAATAAGCATAAATTTGAAGTCAGTGATTAACGTTTATAATGGTAAGTTATAGAAGTGTTAATACATGTTAATTTGAGCATGCTGATATTTATGTATGCAAGCATATATAGATATGACTATATAAAGATCAGTTTTGTGTATGCATAGAGTGTGCATGTAAATGAATGATTTCAATATATCATAAGTATGCATGAAGAATGCATGTACATGTATAATAATATAAGTACATAATAAAGTACGGTTAGAGTAAAAGAAAGTATAAGAAATGCATATGCATATCTGTATGTTATGTTTTTCAGAAGTTGCGTTAAAACTAAGAATGTTTTTTAAATTCAAAGTGTTTTTAAAGATTAGTTTCAAATGTTTTGAAAGAAATGTATTTCAGAAAATGTGGTTATATCTTTTTGGGGCATGAGGTAAAAACTCACCCCAGTATGTAACTATTACAGAGATGGAATTGACGGATTGGGTCCGTGTGCACACGTTGAGTAGGACTAGGGTTGACAGATCCCCGAAATCCTGGTTTTCAGAGCTTAGGTGGTAGCATTGATCCGCACCCCCAGTTCTAGTTTGTGATGTGACATGCCAGTTGAGTTATGGTCCTGGACGTGGAGCACCACCAGTTTCAGAGATGCCCAGTTGAGTTATGGTCCTGGGCATAGAGCACACCCAGTTGAGTCGTTGTCCTGGGTGTAGAGAGATGTCCAGTTGAGTTATGGTCCTGGACATAGAGTACCACCAATCCAGAGACTCCCAGTTGAGTTATGGTTCTGGGAGTAGAGTACTATCAGTTTCAGAGACTCGGTTGAGTTGTTCCGGACACGTCCAGTTGAGTTATGGTCCTGGGCATACAGCGGTTTTCAGTTTTAGATTTTTCAGTACACAGTTTTCAGATCATCAGTACGTAGTTTTCAAAAGTCAGATTTTACTAAACAGTTTTCAGAAAATAGATTTTAGAAACAGTTTCCAGAAATCAGAGATTTAAAGCATGTTTTCAGAAAGATAAGTTTAATTAATAGATTTTCAAATATAGATTCAGAAAACAGTTTTTCAGAAAATGTTTTCAGGAATTATTTTCTAAATAGTATGACATGTTAAAGTAGAAAGTAGTTTACAAGTCATGCATATAAATCATACATTTTGGTTATCATTCGAAAATGCATATAGTTGATATTATGCATGATAGCATTAGTACAGTCATATGTAAGTTTTTCAGAAAAAGGTTTTAAAGTAATAGTTTATAAAAGCATGGCATATTGTGTAGAGTATAATTCACAAGATAAGTATATAGATTATACATTCTAGAAATCATTTGAGATGCATGTAGCTGACGTTAATGCACGACAGTATTATCATGTTTATTGTATTTTGAACGATGTCTGTATGAGTTGTATGTTTACATAAGAGGAATCCTTGGTGAATAATAAAACATGATGATATAATTAAATTTATATATGTATGTATGATTGAAGGTTGTGTAAAATATTTCAAAAATCTGATTTGATGATATTTCAATGAAATCAAAGAATGATAATTATGTTAAGTGCCTAAACTAAAGAATGAATAGGTAAATATTGAGATATCAGAGTAGCGCAGCGAAAACATGGTAAGACTTGACTTAGTGAATAAGTATATACATGATGAATGTAAACAGAAAACATGACTTCAAGTTTATGTAAGAAAGGTTAGAGAGACTAATAACTAGTAATAAGTTTTAAAAAATGGATAAGGAAAAAAAAGATAGATTAGACTTAATATATGTGCATGATCACAAGAAGTTCAGGTTAATATAAAATTGAATCTAGCCTTTGCATGTGTTTGGCGCTCAAGGAATGAGCATAGTTACTTACTGAGTCTTGTGACTCACATCACAACATTTTGTTAGTTTTGCAGGTTGGTGATCTGATCGGTCAACCACGGGGACCAGAGCTTGAGGAGCCGGATAGTAGCGTTGCAGTCAGCCAGTCACCAGGTCTTGGGTGAACGACAGTCAAGTTGTTTAAGAGTTTAGTTGTAAAGGAATTGAGTTGTATAAGTTTAGTTGTAAAAATTTGTGTTATACGCGTTTTTGGGCATAGAGCCAGGTGTATTATGTCTTGAGTTTATTATTTTAGTGTTATATTGGTGTTGGGCCCTTTAGGTTGTATGGAGGTGCTGGATTTTGATCCAGGTTGCATGACTTTTGACAAAGATCATGCCGAAATTTTGTTAGAATCAGAGGCTTATGGAGGCAGGATTAGCCTGTCTCCTGCCGGTAGCATCTTTTGTAGCGGGATGTTACACCAACAATCCCAGATTATTAATTTAAACTCTTTAATTAAATATTCTGAAATATTAACTTAAGTTATTCCAATAAAAACCTAAAGCTACACTCTCGTTACTACAAATATATTTTATAGCGAAAATCATTGTTGGTCTCCACCGATATAATCACTGCATATAGATCGACCCTCCACGAGTATCTCATAATTAGAGCTAGGTCATAATTTCCGTATACCCCTCTAATTATTTTGTACCATAAGTACCATTGATTATCTAATGAACGATTAATTCACAACTATTATGAATATTAAATTTTTTTATTCATAATAGAAAGACTTGGGTGCTCTAATTGTTCAACTACCAAATTAACCCTTAAGGAAGGTACTCATTTACTTCTCACAATAAGAAGTAGAGATTTCTTCACCAACCTCACATTTGTAAATAAAAGGACATAGCCTGTCATACAAGAGTTCGTAGTAAAACTCAGGATTCAGACCAACTCATCATCTATTAAACTGACATAAATTTGTTTTGTTTAACGGATATTAAAATAAATTAATCTATATCTTGGTCCACTTCTATATGATCCCATCATATAAGGTGTCTCCATTCTCACATCACCACATGAGAAAACTTGGATCAAAGTCGTCAATATGGAATGGACCGAAATTATAGATAAACCACAAACAAAGTGTGTCTTTATTGCTCTCTACAGACTATTTAGGATTATTAATTTCATACTTAAATACTCTTGTGTATAACACTTATACATTAAGTCTGAAAGTACATTTAGTATTTAAGGGTATATATGATAATTTATAATATATAATTTTAAAATCAACGTTTTAATAAATGAATAACTACATCATTTATTATTTAAAATAAAATTCTGTTTACATTTTACATTATGCTCTGGGGAATATATCCAACAAAACTAAAGCTAACCTTAGACTAGTTCGATTTGTGCCACATTTGTGTAAGCAAGACGTGTGGGTGCACATTGGATCAAGGCAAATCGACCTGAATCGAGCTGTGATTTGCACCCCCTACAGGCGCGAGTGTATAGAGAGCCTCTATCCATACCTTCTTGTTATTTTACAATTAGTAACTATATATAAACCATGTCAAGCTTAGTTACCTTTTAGATGTGGGAAAAAGTTTAATTTCATTTATTTTTCCTTCTCAATGGTGCATTTTGTGAGACAAATTCTCATTCACCTGAGCATCATTTTGAGTGTATCAATATATTATTTCGAAATATTCACAAAGGAGAACCTAAATTTCTGATGATCTCTAATTCCCATAAGTGGATCACACTTAGAAATGGGCTTCAATGGCAATACTTATGCATAAACTATGCATATTTTCAACAGACGCGTTCACATGTTTATCACATTTTCATATATACAATAATATTTCTATTAAAATGATAAAAATAATGCATAATTTAGTATTTAATAAAATCAAAACGACATCATGAAGGCTTAAAAAAAGTATATATTAAAATTAAAACCATGAAAATTCATAGTTGTAAAAGATCCTTAAAAATTATTCAACATTAAAGTTAAAGACTAATTAAATTTCAACAAAATCAGACACTATAAAAAATGCTCATAATTCACAGAATAGGAAAAATCATGTCAAGTATTTAATTGTTGACTATAAGAACTTGTAAAATAATTTTGGAAAAAAAAAATTTCATATAATCGTGTTATAAATCGATTTGCGTGTCAGAAATTTGAAATTTAAACCCAACACGTTTATTAATTGGGTTAAGATGATCCACCCACGCATTTATTCGTGTCAGGTCTGTGTCAGATTAATGGACATACACGCTAGTGTAAATGAGGCTTAATCCACATTTTAAACATGAAAAATTCAATAATGATATTTGATCCCTTAATTTATCTGACGAGCCTTCTTTTTCTTCTATTTTTTTATTCTCTCTCTCACAGGATCTCTCTCCCTCTCTCAAATCACCAAATCTATCTTCACTACCAACAATAAAATCCATCCTGAACATCACCATCACCACAACCAGTTATCTTCGTCACCAACAATCTGCCACCACATAATTATCTTATTATTTCTTTCACGTTTAAGACGATTGTAGGAGCGAAGTGAGGTTTACCGCTATGGTTATGATGTCGGCGATCACGATACTATTGGGCTCACAACCAGTAGAGAATACAGATAGCCTACTAGGGAATATTCGGAGAATGATGAAGTTGCCACCCAGTATAAAACACTTGGAATAATTTAAGGTCACACTTTACCCCTCGCAACGGCCGACCTTAAACCTGTTTGGGTTCAGAATGATCCATTACCAATACCAGTATAATATTCAAGTTTGAAAATCGGTGTAGACATGGCTTGGAATGCAACATCAAATAATAACAAACTAAAGCATACAAGGGCGCAATAATTAATATGAAAAAACAATAAAAGAACAAATTTGGTTGTCATAAGCATCCAAAAATTGTATAAGTAATAGAAAAATACTAATTAAACAGAACAAAGATATTCTGCGTAAAAAGAAAGGCAAAAATACAGAATCATGCATACAGTAATAACATGAAAATAATGCAACAATTATAAAACAAGGACAATAATAATAAAATAATGAAATAGTAATAAACAATGCAGACAGGGTGCATATCGATCTAACCG
>SKCR01034283.1:0-48563 GCA_019454045.1 Zanthoxylum bungeanum
TGTATTAGTCGTCATGACTCTTTTGTCGTCCTAGTTGTTATGTCGTCTGGTGATTGTTCTGATCGTTCTTCCCCTCGTCGCCCTGTTTACAAATCGTTCTGTGGTGTGATACTTGTCCGTCCTGTCTGCTTTCGTCCTTGTCGTCATATGGCGATTTTCTTTTGTCAACAAATTCTTTGGTGCAACAGATGTATGAGTGACGTGGTATCACCAATAAATTAGTAAATGACATGTATGATTTATATCCATATTTTAGTTGTTTTTTAAAATTTTAGCACACGTGGCAATAGTTGATTGAATTGTTGCACGGATGACATGGTACCTCCGTTGTATTGTAGATTTTCTCGATTGACTGATGGTATATACGCTCATGTACTTCCTCTCTTTATAAGTGGATTTTTTAAATGAATTTTCTATAGATTTATAACACTCCTCTCCTGATCTTAAACGCTTGATTTCTTTCATAAAAAGTAGTCTTTTTATTCTGGTCATTTTCTCAAGATTCCTTTAATATTTATATGTATAAAATTGTCATATTATTACTTTTAAATAATTTTAAAAACTTATAACGTTATATTTGTAATGTGTAATATAGTATATGAGATTATAATTATTTACTTTTTGTTGTTTTATGATCCGGATCTCACTCCCGTGAGATTTTATATATAATGCGATTTTTTAGTAATAATCTCATCTATCCAATCAATTAATTTTTTTTTAGAGTTATTGTTTGTTTAATATTTTGATTCCACTGATAAATTCAATCTCTTTTTATTCATTTTTATTCCAATAATAAATATCTACCCATTGGAATTATTTAGTTGCTCACTCAAATTATTTAAATTGCTAACGTAATGATAATCGAATTTTAAGTACTACTAGCTTAAAAAAAGATACCTCTTGTTTTCACCGTAAAATCAAATAATAGGCTAAATCCTTTAGGATCATTTTCTATAATTTACATAGATGAGATTAGTGTGTAAATAAAATAATAATGATTGGTTTTGCAACGATACATGTGAAAATTCTGATACAATCAAGTGGTAAAGAAGATACTAGATAGTATTATTTATTGTATAAGAAGAGTTCAAAAACTATGACATAAGATACCACATCACATGACCATTGAAGTCAAATTTATGGCCCTACCACGCACTTAAAATTGGCATTTCATCGCAATCATAACGTTAAATGTTGTGTGTTGTCGAGTCTCAAGGGACGTGGTTTGGTGATGTAGAGTTTAGTATCTTATTTTGAGATCTTAAGTTCGAATTCAAGGAGCATCTTTCTTGTAAGAGTCTGAGACAACCGAGATTTTTACCTGCTCCGCTTAAATCTGTATGAGTTAGTTTGACGGTGGTTTCCAACGATTTCAAAAAAAATAATAATAATAATGTTATTTTATTTGTCCAAACTTTAATTCCTTCCCCAAACACACACATATAAATAAATAGCTACTAGCTCACTTGATTCCTGCAGTGCCTGTCTCTGTGTGGCCTCAAAAATCACTAATGGAGTTTGAAAAAAATAAGAAAGCTGATGATGGGGAGCTGCAGGAAGATCATCAAGGGAAGATGAGCATCAGCACCCAAGATGATGGAAAGAGAAGAAAGAAGAAGAAGCTTGGAGGAATCAAAACAATGCCATTCATTCTTGGTGAGTTCAATTCCCGTTTTATTAATATCAGTGTTACTTTTAATTTTTTCTTTTGTCCCCAAGGGGTGTGGCTTGGTGGTGTAGGGTCCAGGATCTCACCTTGAGGTTCTGGGTTCGAATCCAGGGAGTGCACTTCTTGTAAGAGCCTGGGATAGCCGGTGGTTTTACCTGCGCCGCGGCCCAAAATGAGTGGTTTGGTGGCGGGGTTTCCATCGTTTCCAAAAAAAAAAAAAGTGTTACTTTTAATTAAGGTTATGATCTAATAACAAACGTATATAATCATGTAATTATGTTGAAGCGCACAATAATTATTTATATTTGATTTGTCCAACTAACATGTATAGAAAATTATCACCTTATTCACCTCTAACATATTAGGTTCCCGCAGGTCTCATCCCAATGAGAATTTTGTCATCCCTAATTATTAGAAAACAACTCAATTTAATTAGGGTCACGCTAATGAGTCTCATAAGGACACTCATTAAATATCAATTTTATGAAAGTTTTCACATCACTTTTATAAAAAATGTAAAAAATTATAAAAATATTAATTACTTTTTTTTTCTATGAAAACTTTCCTAAAATGAATCATTAATAAATGTTATTAGGGCATTCGTTAGTATTTCTCATTTAATTAAAATGATTAGTCACTTTAATGAGTCAATACCAGTGAGAAATTCTATGTCATTTACTATCTATAGTAAATTAACGGTTTTGGGAAAAAAAAAAAAAGATCCTACATTATCTTAAAGATAACTTATTTTCAAAGTACTTCACTTCTCAAGATCCACAATGAAATCAACCAATAACATTGAGATGATAGCTACCAAAGTGGTCCCAAAAATTAACTTTCACTGTCCGTAATCTCGAAATTTCTATCTAAAATATTATTAAAAAAAATGGCTGGCCACTATATTCGGAAGATTTTGTGCTTGGTTAAATGTGAACTTGGAAGTAGGAATCCTATATTAATTAAGTTTTTCAAAGGCTTTGACTTCTTAGGGAAATGGTATTATTTTGATTCAGCTTAGTTTTTGTTGTCAAACCTTTTTTTAATGGTACTAAGTTAATGGATAGGAGAAAAACTTATTTACGACTGATTACTATTACTTCAACTTAAAGTAGAACGTTAGCTTATCTAATGAAATGTGACATAAGGCTCACAATAATTAAATTTAAAATAATAAATTATTTAATTATTATGAGTTTCATGTCGTGACTCGTGATCCACATATTCGAGTGGACGGTCGCACCATTTTAATATTCTTAAGTATGTTTTTCTCCCATGATTTATTAGACCAGTTAATAGAATCATTCTCTCTATATGCTTGTGACTTTATATTATTGAAACGTCTAGCATGGACATTTCTATCATCTTAAAATACAGACGGAATTAAAAAAGATTATATATTAGAGTTGTTGATTATTTTCTTTTTGGTACTTTTTATTTCTCCAGCATATTAAAATTGGTGGGAACATTTTCACACAGAATGATACAAACATCCTTGTGTTTTCATTTTATTAAATATTTTATTATGATTTTGATCTTTAATTACATTAATTTGTGGACTAACTCATTACTTGGATTGGATGTATAAGATAAAGAACAAATAGAGAGTTATTATCAATTTCCCCCTTTGCAGCAAATGAAATATGTGACAGATTTGCTTCGAGTGGTTCACATGCAAACTTCATAACGTACCTAACCCAAGAGCTAAACATGCCATTGGTACAAGCCTCCAACACTCTCACTAACTTTGGTGGAACATCAAGCTTCACAACACTCATTGGAGCTCTCATTGCTGACTCTTTTGCTGGCAGATTTTGGACCATCACCGTCGGTTCAATCATATATGAACTGGTATATATCTCATAAATAATCCCACTCCTATGCATCTGCAAATCTATCTGATAAAAAAATGATTTATTTAACTTCTAAGTTGATCTACATTACTCTCAACTTTCAAGGATCATATGTCATATTTTGGGATGGCAACCGGGACGTCCCACCTCATCCGGGTCTTATCCGGCCTGTTCTGAATGATCGATTTTTTAAATCGGGATAAAATATCATTCCAAATCCAAGACCGATGATTTGGGATTGATGACTTTTTATACTAAAAATCAGAATGATATTTTCGTCCCCAAATCCTGGATCGAATTTTTTATTTGGGACGAAAAATTATCCCGAATCTCGACTGAAATTTTTATTTGAGATGATTTTTTTATCCCGAATCTCGTATTGAGTGTGATCAAATTTTGGGATTTTCTGCCAACCCTCATAGTCTATATATTTATCTATATGTTGTCACAGGGACTGGTGGCCATCACATTATCAGCAGTCCTCCCAGGGCTTCGGCCGCCACCTTGCCCAACTCAAGAGAATTGCAAGGAAGCCTCAGGATTACAGTTAGGGGTTCTGTACATCTCACTGCTCCTCTCATCTATTGGCTCTGGTGGCATCAGACCTTGTGTTGTTTCCTTTGCAGCAGACCAATTTGACATGAGAAAGTCAACTGTTTCCAAAAGGAAAGGGAACTTCTTCAATTGGTACTATTTCTGTATGGGAATGGCAACACTAACTGCTGTAACTGTTGTGGTTTATATTCAAGACAATGTGAGCTGGAGCTGGGGTTTTGGAATCCCTTCCATTTCTATGGCTTTATCTGTTGTTGCCTTCGTTTTAGGTTCACCTCTTTATGTGAAACTAAAACCAGGAGGCAGCCCATTGACTAGATTGGCTCAAGTGATTATTGCAGCTTTTAAGAAGAGGAAATCTGTTGCCCCTGAAGATCCAAGGCTTTTGTACCAAAATAGAGAGCTTGATGCTGATATTTCTGTGCATGGAACTTTAGTTCACACAAATCAGTTCAAGTAAGCAATCCTATACATGAATTCGTATCTTATTTATTAATGAGATAATTTCGATTTTCTTCGCTAAAATGAGGAGTATCCAACATTTTTTGTGAAAATCAAATTTTACTTATACTTGAACTACACTTTTGTTTTGCAGGTGGTTAGATAAAGCAGCAATAGTTAATGAGGGGGAGGCAACAAATTCAAACCCACCCAATCTATGGAGGCTAGCCACAGTTCATAGAGTTGAGGAGCTAAAATCCATCATCAGAATGTTGCCCATTTGGGGTTCAGGAATTTTACTGGTCACAGCATCATCACATCAACACAGCTTCACTATCCAACAAGCCAGATCAATGGACACTCACTTAACTCATTCCTTCAAATTCCCACCAGCCAGCTTGTCAATTTTCAGTATCCTAACAATGCTCACAGGACTTGTATTATACGAACGCATTTTCGTCCCCATTGCTCGCAGATTCACAGGGAACCCATCAGGCATCACTTGCCTGCAAAGAATGGGCATTGGGTTCGCAGTCAACATTTTGGCAACAATTGTTTCATCATTTGTTGAGATCAAACGGAAAGCCGTGGCAGCAAATCATCACTTGTTAGATGACCCAAAAGCAATGATTCCCATAAGTGTCTTTTGGTTAGTGCCACAGTATTGCCTCCATGGGATAGCAGAAGTTTTTATGTCAGTAGGGCACTTGGAATTTCTCTATGATCAGTCACCAGAAAGCATGAGAAGCACAGCTGTGGCACTTTATTGGATAGCAATATCATTTGGGAATTATATTGGTACATTGGTGGTAACACTTGTGCATAAATATACAGGCCCAAAGAACAATTGGCTGCCTGATAGGAACCTGAACAGAGGAAGATTGGAATATTATTATTGGCTTGTTAGTGGAATTCAAGTCATAAATCTTGTGTATTATGTCATATGTGCTTGGTTTTATACATACAAGCCATTGGAAGAAGTTTGTGAAAATGGAAATGAAGAAGATGAGAAAAAAGTTGAAGATGGTGAGATTCCTTATAAGAGATTGAATGATGTTAATGGATATGGAGATGTAGAGCTACAAAGAAATGAGACTGTTTAGCTCTATAATTGTATTGTAATTAATGTCAGGAATTTTATTAATGAGCCACAAACACTTTTACCGCAAATAAATACACCCCTCTCACTGTAGTTACAATGAGAGAAGTGTATTTATTTTAAGTAAATGTGTTTGTATGTTTATCATTTTTATTTTATTAATTGTATGTTTAATATAACTTTTTAAATAAAGTTTTTATGGGTAGAGGTAGAGCTTTTATAAATAAAAATTTTAGTTATTTGATTATATTTTTATTAAAAATTATAAAATTATTTAAAAAAATAAGTTTCTTGTGTTATGAAATGAATAAAAGAAGATTGTGAAATAAAATGATAATATTTTAAATAAGTTAATTAAAAATAAAAATAAAATTCTACCACCACTGCTCCCAAATTTTTTTAACATTAAAATCCGTTTTTGATCATATCCCATATTTAAAAAAATATATACAAATCTGAGAGGTTAAAAGTCCTCGTTGGGCCAGCCCATCAGTTAAATGGATCCTGTATTGGCCCTTGGCTCTTTTTTTTGGATCTCAAATTAACTTGATTTTAAAAAAAAAAAAAATTGTTCCAAGTATTAATTAAATTAAAAATAATAATTAGATAAAAGAATTTTAAAATAAATATAAATATAATGATTTTTAAAATTAAAAATAAATATAATTACATGTAAGATTTTTATAGTAAATGTAAGATTTTATAAAAATATAATAGTAAAATATTACACCAAAAAATATTAGATAAGAGAATTTAAAAAAAAAAACAAATATTGACTGAATCCTAATTATTATATATTGTTATAAACAAATTGTTTGTGGTGGGTTGTCCCAAATTGGTCAGTAGAGGAAAAATAATTGGGTGAATTAGTGAGATGGGTCAACATATAAGGCAATTCTCATATTTTAATATTTACAAGGAACAAACCAAATCTTTTTAAATTTTTTGTTTTAGTTTTTGTTTTTTGTTTTTTGTTTTTTTTTTTTTTTTATATTGAGACTTAAAATTTTTGTTAGAAATATATGTATTTATAATTGAAAATGGATGTATTTTTTAAAACCGAACCTACTCAACTAGTTTTTTTTTTTTTTTTTTTTTATCAAATCCAACCCTAACGTGTTTATTACTGAATCGGACTGTTTTTTTTTACCATCCCTAATACTCCATATTTCACAAACTCTATATTCATTTGGACATAATTTGCATCTTATATAAAATTCATTGAACCTTCATTTCTTTCATCAAGCAAAACAAAAGTATCCATTTGTTCATAAAAACAGAAAATTGAGCATTGATTTTTTAACACCTCCTAAGTGCTGGATTTGATCAGCTCGAAGAAGTAGGGATGCAGATCATTTTAATTATTATTATTATTTTTTTTATTTTTTTGAAATCGTTGGAAACCCGACCGCCAAATAACCTCTCTCGGGCTTAAGCGGGACAAGTAAAACTCTCGGCTGTCTCAAACTCTTAAAAGAAACACAATCCCTGGATTCGATCATTTTAATTATATGTGCATTGACATGTAAATTTTATATCCATACAAATATCTTTAATTTTCTTTCTTTTTTCTTTCTTATAATCAGAAAGCACATGTTCTTTGTTGTGGAAAAAAATACACTACAAAATACACGTATTTCATCATGCATTCACGTGAGAAATTTATACAGACATCCGTGTTGTATAAAGACTATATATATTAAAAATAAGTTTTATTTTTAAGTTGTCATCATTAAAAATAATACATATATTATATCATTGTCTCATAACTTATTAAATTACGGAATCTCTTATTAGATTTTGACTTTCATATATCGTTGTCCCGTAGAAAATACTGGTATTTTATGATATATGCGCACCAAATTATCATGTGGATGAATTTTCATACATGTGTGTGTATGGGGATTCCACTTCGTTAGCCATTTTATTGCTTCTTTCCTTGAAAGAATTGAAGCTATCGGTCTATGAAAGGCACAAGCAAGTTAAAGTTACTTTCTAATTCCCTTTAATATTAAAAAGAATGTGCACAACTCTTGCTACTGTTATATATATCATAGCCTTTAATTTTCTTACTATCATGAGGAATAATTGTAGTTCGTGCCAACTTGAGTAAATTTGGAGAATGAAGGAAATTGAATATCTATAGTTAACACGTTTAAAAAATGATATAAGAGTGTCGAAATAATTAAATAATCCGATAAGTTCAGGGTCGATCTACAGTACAAGGAATAGATTTAATATGATAAAATAATAATTCTAATAAAAATAAAAAGACTTGATTTCTTTGAATTGATTGGAGATTTTTTATTAGACTGTAACAATAAAATTAAATGGTGGGATTAGGGGATCCATTTTTAATATTTCAAATTTAGAAATCTCATTTTTTATAATATATAAATTTCCAATATTACTCAGTTAATTTAATCCAGGAATTAATTATGTCAAAATAAATAAAATCAACCATAAAGGCGATAATAATTTTTATCTATAATAAGTTCAGTTAGGTACTCAATTATGCCAAATAAATAAAAGCAGCCATATAGACGGTAACAAAGTTTGTCAATAATTAATTCAGATTTAAATTAAATATTAATCATTAAATTATAATATATATATATATATATATATATATATATATTATATATATATATATATATATTAATATAAGTGAGATTAATCTATATTTTCATATAAAAAGTTTCACCATTTTACCACAGCAAGACAAAATTAGTTACTCATAATTTGAATAAAAACACGCATAATTTTATTACTGAAAGGAAAAGAAAATATAAGAAAGCTTTAAAAAAAACACATAAGAGTTAGAAATCCATAAATTTTCAGAGAAACTATGAAATCCAAATTGATTAAATTGAGGTACTGAACACCTCTATTTATAGAGGTGCTCGCACCTCTACCATTGCAATTGTAAATTGCAAATTCAACAATCCACCGAAAGGTGGATTGACAACATCCAAATTTTTTTTTTATTTTACTTTAATAATTACATATAACATACTTTGAATTTTTTATCATTTTCGGCATTGAAAAATTCAGAATTATAAAATCTTGTCAACATCAAAATTGTAGATTTTTGAGTTTTCGTTTATTTGGAACCGAAATCACCTCAATCCGATATCAGAGTAAAACGTTATGGCCAAAATACGAATATTGCGCAGGAATTTGTACACTGTAAGAACGCCATTTCAAGTTTTTGGCCCCCAAAATCCAAATGTCACGTCCATTTTTTATAGTTATGCATTCTAAGTATTATTTCACCTAAATAAGAAATTAAAATCACAATAAAAATATATAAAACATAAATTTAATTATTATTTTATAAATATGCTAAATTAATGGATTAATGAAACTATAAGTGTAAAATGATTAATTTTTCTTTTAATTAATGTGTAATTTTTAGTGTTCATCACACCCCTCCAACCAGCTTATTACTAGTCCCTAATAATTTAAGTGAAAACTTAAAGGACAAATTCTTATCCAAGTTAATAATTATTTTTTTCTTTCTAAATAATCAAATAAGTAAATTTTCCTATATTTTTTTTACCATTCTTCCATACACACATAAAATAAAGTATCAATTAATTCATTGTGCCCACAATATTCACAGGTCTAGTCGAAAAGAGAGTAATATTTTTGTCCTAAATCTATATCAGAATTCACACATTTTGGCAATGATAATTTATTTATATACAAAAATAGTTTTTTGTTTTTGTTTTTGTTTTTGTTTTTGTTTTTTAAATAAAAATAAAAATACATCTTCAATCCTTGTAACGAGCTTTAGGCCAGTGACTCCCAGACAAGTTGGCTTTAGGGCACTAAGTGTTAAAACACCTATACAGATTTAATTGTTCGGATATCATATATTAAAAGAAAAAAAATATATGATTTCCTTAAGCTTTCTCTTTAACTCATGTAACGAGCTTTGGGCCAGTGTAATATCCCCGATCTGGGAGATGTTTTCGGCATGAGATAGCAGTACTAACCCTATTAGCCTCTGACTATTTAACCATAATAGAAACTATTTGTATGACTATACTTTGTGTGAGACCGTAGCCCACCTCAAGAGCAAAGAAAACAAACTCAATATTAATTATCGTATTTAATATTAAGCGTTTTACAATGACTACACACGACCATGACTTATACAAGACTCATACTTGACTATAACTGGACTGTCACTATGTCTTTGACTCATACTGGTGGACTCCATCCTTAGTGACTGCATCAATATCCTTCATCCCGAGCTCATCTTCCGAGAATCCTGCAAAACATAAAGACTGGTGGGGGGGGGGGGTTAGATCGTGATACGATCTAAGTGAGTGGACTAAAAATGAAAAACTATTATAAAAATATTTGGTTCTAAACCGAAAACTCCTGAAATAGCATTATAAGAAAACTGGTTTTTACTTTAAAATTCTGAATCTTTTATAAACTGCTGTTTCTGAAAACTTCGTCTTTCTGAAAACTGCTTTTGAAACTCTGGTTTCTGAAAACTATTTCTGAAAATCTGATTTTCTGAAAAAAAAAAATATTTACTGAAAATCTGCTCTCTGTGAACTGCTATGTGTCTGAAAACCTTGACGTATGAGGGCGTTACGTATCGCCGTCCCTCCATACGCCTAACTGTAGCCAGCAGTGCAAATCCATGACTTTGGGGCGTTACGTATCGCCATCCCCCAAAACATGCCACTACTGCCTCTGAAACTGGTGGTATTGGGGCGTTACGTATCGCCGTCCCCCAAGCCACAAACTAGAACTGGAGGTGCAGATCTATACTACCACCTAAGCTCTGAACTAGAGTCCAGGTACATGAACCTATGCCGCCATCCTGGCTCTGAATCTAGGATCTAAGGGCGTTACGTATCGCCGTCCCCCTAGTCCTCTATATGTGCACATGTCTCTGTCCGTCAATTCCAAGCTATCTCAAGTTACATACTGGGGTGAGTTTTTCCCTCATGTCCCGAGAAACATAAAACTCATACTGAAAACATATCTTTTCCAAATCATTTCTCAAAATATGTTAAATCATACATGATACAAAAGCAAAATTGGCTAACGCCCTATTTGCAGAAAATACAAGTCTGACATTTAAATACGAAATAATAAAGAAAACAAGTAACATAGAAAGGGTCCACTCACTGATTTGGAATCTGGCTGGTACTGGAGCCCTCGTCGAAGGAGATTGCGGTTCCTGCGGATAATCTCTTTTTCCTTGCTTGATTTGGTTCATTCTTCAAGTCTCCATGCTCAACTTGCCTCATCATTTTTCTTTTCTTCCTTTTTCCTTCTCATCTTCTTCTTTCTTTTCTCTTTCTTTCCTCTTTCTTTCTTCTTCTCATTATTATTATTATTCTTCTTCTTCTTCTTTTTCTTTCCCTCTCTTTCTCTCACGTTTCTTTCTTTCTTTCTTTCTTTTTTTTTTTTTTCCAAATTTTTGATTTGTGAATAGTAAGCCCTTTATATAGGGGGACTTAAATGATATAAGAAATAATGTAGAAGAGTGTAGAAAAGTGGAGAAGTTTTGAGATTTTATCACTTGGGGTCCGAAATCACTATTCATCCGAATTTTGATTCACATTTTTTACCAGATTCTGGTCCGAATTTGGGAACATATTCAATGCAGAAGTTGTAGGTATCGATCTCAGCTTTCTGACGATATAAAATTTATAAAAATCGGAGATCGTATGAAAAAGTTACGCCCCAAATACAATTGGCGATCCAAAGGAAACACGGTACAGTCTCGTCCCGGGACTTCAAGAAATTTACTGATTGTCCCCAAAGTCATTCCACGAGCATATTTGAGTCCCAACATAATTTATTTTACGTGCCTTCATCCCGTACATAATAGTATCACTGCAGACAGTAGTAAAAAAATATCGATCGTTACAGCCAGTGACTGACACACTCACAAAATGATTCTATACTCTCAAGTATAAGAATGTCGAAGTAATAAAATAACCATGTAAGTCCAGGGTTGATCCACGGGGAATAGCTTTAATATGATAAAATAATAATTCAACTAATAAAAATAAAAATAAAAAAATAAAATACTAGGGTTAGAGGATCTACTCTTGGTATTTCAAATATAAAATAATTTTTACTTTTTACTTTTTATAAAATATAAATTATAATTATTTCCCAATCAATTTATTTTATAATTATCAGATATTAATTATGTTAACATATGTAATCCATCATGTCAATAATTAGTCATGCAAATGTACTAAATATGCAAAAAATATATCAAACCAGCCATAAAGACGGTGATAATATTTGTCTATAACAAGTCCAGTTAAGTACTCAAATATGCCAAATATATAAAACCAGCCATATAGGCGGTACCGTATTGTCTATAATTAATCCATATATTTAATAGTCAACTCTCTTGCATTTATGAAATTCAAGTATTATCTGTACCAACCGGAGACTTTCTACAGCTAGTCAAAAGTCATAAATAAACTTGAAAGAGTATAAATTTTATTTGAAAAATTATCACAATTTATAAAATATAATATAAATAAAAATCACATATATTTTCATATCACTAGCTTCACCATTTACCCCAGCATGATAAAAATTAGCAGAACAAGATATAAATAAAAACACTCATAATTTTATTAATAAAAGAAAAATACAGACAAAAGCTCATCCCACAAAGTCTCAGAGAGACCTGTGGAAATTTTTGCTGAGGAAAATGAAATGTTGAGCACCTCCTATGCAAATTGCAAATTAAAAGAAATCACTCACTCTTTTTAAATTTTGTTCTTACTTGTTTGTCAAAGCATGTAAATTTCTTTGCATGCTTTGACAAATCCTATACCTTTCGGTGGAAAGGTGGAGGAAAATTTATATTTTTATATATATTTTTTAATCTTTTCATGTTTGTTTTTGTTTTTAATAATTACATGGCTTTGAAAAATTCAGAATTAGAAAATCTTATAAACATTAAAATGTAGATATTTAAGTCTTCTTTCATCTGGAACTGGAATCGCCTCAATCCGATAGCTGAGTACAAAGTTAGGGCCAAAATATGAAAATTACTCAAGATTGGAATTTCCGAAATTGTTCATTGTTAGAACACCCTTTTAAGTTTCTAGCCTCAAAAATCCAAAGTATTATTTCACATGCATAAGAAATACAAAATCATAATAAAAATATCTAAAACATAAATTTAATTGTTATTTCATAAATGTGCTAAATTAAGAGGATTAATGAAACTACACGTGTAAAATGATTAATTTTTCTTTTAATTAATGTGCATTTTTCAGTGTTCATCAGTGATTCTCAGACCAGTTGGCCTTTAGGGTATTAAGTGTTAAAACACACATACAGACTTATTTGCTCGAGTTAAAGAGGCTACTGAATCGAACTTATTTAAAAACACTTTTTTTTACAGGCTCAAGCTCTACCGTTTTAAGCGAACAATAATTTATTGTTGAGGTAGATGTTCGGTTACTAAGTAAAATCATGGTTATTTTTTTTGAATAAAAAACATAAATTCCACTACTTTTAGGTGATACCTCCAATAAACTAGAGAACTAAATATTACAAAATTTTCACTTAAAATCTATGTTCATATGTTACCGTGTATGTTGATAATACCTATCAAATGAACATATGAAGATCAAATTTAATCAATATTATGGAGAAATCATAAATTGAAATGATTCAAAAGTTAAGAAACAAAAATAACTTGTTACGAATTAAATTGAGATACGTCTCGGGAGTGAAAACTCCTTACACTGCCATCTCCGAACAATAATTCCACTTGGTCAGTCAAAAATTTGTTGTT
Source organism: Zanthoxylum bungeanum (assembly GCA_019454045.1). Lineage (NCBI taxonomy): Eukaryota > Viridiplantae > Streptophyta > Magnoliopsida > Sapindales > Rutaceae > Zanthoxylum > Zanthoxylum bungeanum. The sequence continues at coordinate 13,425 of SKCR01034283.1, forward strand.
AGTTTGTGTGTAGTTGATTTTTTTATTTTATTTTATTTTTTTTAAAAAACACAAAAGAAAATCAAAACAAAAAATTTATTTTTTTATTTTACACACAAAATAACAACAAAACAAAAACAACATAATAAAAACTTTTTTTTTTTTTACATAAAATAACAACACAAAAAACGAAAACAATTTTTTTTTTAAAGAAAAACACAACAAAGAAACACAAAATAAAAAATATCTAGTCAACTATCTCATTCCTCAACCAAATTGAGACATTGTCCTCAATGTCTGAATAAGAAGAAGCAGAGTTCAGAAGACATCACCTAATTAGTGTGGAATTGACAATTGAATCTACGACTATTTAAAAGAAAAATTACAGATTAAGATCAAAGTTCACTCTACAATTCTTACCTTGATCATTATCAGACCGGTTCAACTTGGAAAGAATAAGGTCGATTTTTGGTTCATAAGTTAAGAGTTGATTAATTAATTTATCAGCTTTTCTTGCAGTTAGGACGATATCTTTTACTGGTTTCGAAATGAACCTAAGTCTTTTGGCATCTGCAAGAAATACTAAAAGAAAACCGAAAAAATGGTCAACATTAAGTAGTCCAATAGATATTTAGTGAATTTTCAAGTTCGCTCATGATGTCACTGTGAATATTTCTTCCGACGTGCCTAGCCCACATAGTAAAGTAATAAAAGCGTCAACATGATTAATCATTTTAGTAAGTCTTTCAGACATACCTGAGACAATGCATTCTTCTCCATTTGATTTTCCGATGAGGTTTTTGTCTACTAAAGGTTTTGAAATAATCCCTAAAACTTGATTGTCACCTTCTTGTACGGTATTTGAAACACATCCCATCAATCCAAGATTATCACCGTCATATACTAAGTGCATGTTTCTTTCTGCCATAACTCTACCCAATTCTTTTGCAGTCTCAATAAATTCTGGTTTAGTTCCAGAGCTAGTTCAATAAAATAAAATGCTGGGGGTTAGGGGATCCACTTTTAATATTTCAAATTTAGAAATCTCACTTTTTATAATATATAAATTGTCAATATCACCCAGTTAATTTAATTCAGGAATTGATTATGCCAAAATAAATAAAATCAGCCATAAAGACCATAATAACTTTTGTCTATAACAAGTCCAGTTAAGTACTCAATTATGTCAAATAAATAAATACATCTATATAAGCAGTAACAAAGTTTGTCAATAATTAATTCAGATTTAAATTAAATATTAATCATTAAATTATAATTTATGTATTATAATATAAATGAGATTAATCTATATTTTCATATAAAAAGCTTCACCCTTTTACCACAGCAAGAGAAAATTAGCTATTTATAATTTGAATAAAAACACGCATAATTTTATTATTGAAAGAAAAAGAAAATATAAGAAAGATTTAAAAAAAAAATAAAACACAGAAGAGCTAGAAATCCATAAATTTTCAGAGAAAACTATGAAATTCAAATTGATTAAATTGAGGTGGTGAACACCTCTATTTACATAGGTGATCACACCTCTATTTATAGAGGTGCTCGCACCTCTGCCATTGCAAAGCATGTTTTGTGGAGGATGTTAACAACCCACCGAAACATCTAATTTTTTTTTATTTTACTTTAATAATTACATATAACACACTTTGGATTTTTCATCATTTTGGCCTTGAAAACTTCAGAATTAGAAAATCTTTCCAACAACAAAGTTGTAGATTTTTAGTCTTCTTTATCTGGAGCTGGAATTGTCTCAATCAGTATCAGAGTAAAAAGTTATGACTAAATTACAAAAATATTACGCAGGGCTGAAATTTCTGAATTTGTACACTGTTAGAACGCTTTTTCAAGTTTTTGGCCCCCAAAATCCAAATGTCACGTCTATTTTTCTAGTTATGCATCTAAAGTATTATTTCACCTACATAAGAAATAAAAATCACAATAAAAATATATAAAACATAAATTTAATTATTATTTTATAAAAATTCTAAATTAAAGGGATTAATGAAACTACAAGTGTAAAATGATTAATTTTTCTTTTAATAAATGTGTAATTTTTAGTGTTCATCAATTGTTGATGACAATTTTTTATTTCCAGAGTAATTTGGGAAATAGACTCATCAAAAAAAAATCCTCAAACAGTGAATTTGTTTGGTTAGTAGGGAACCCAAAACAAATTTGGCAGGCAAATAAGAAAATCAGACACAAATTTACGTGGTTCGGCGGAGAGTGACTTCATCCTACGTCCAGAGGAGAAAGATAGGTGTTTATATTACTACTCTAGGTCGAGACCGACCAAAGATATAAGTGGTGTAGTGGGCTTGCAAAGAGTGTAAAACACACCGGGTCTTAAACTAGTCCGTTGTAGACACTGCATTTTTGCATAAAGCCCAATGATGAGCCTTGTATGGAGGCATTACCCGATAAGTTGTAGAAGTCGCAGGAAACGAACGTCGGAAGGGAAGAATTTAGAATAAATACATCAACAAATTTAACTCGCTATTTGGCCTCGAATTCGCTCGATTAATCCCTGTTTTAAAATATTAAGCCTCGACCCAAAACCCCCGCACCCGTCCAAAGCCCATTTCGCCCAAGCCCATTTCGCCCAAGCCCAATCCAAAAATAATTAAAACAATTAAATCCAATTAAATTAAATTAAATCCAATTAAAATAAAAACAAATCCAATTCCTAAATTAAATAAATCTCTTCCTAATTTAAATAAATCACTCACCAAATTAAATATATTCCCCACCAAAATTACACAATATCCTTTCTTTTAATAGACTAATTAGTCGCCTCACTTATTTGCATGATTTTGTTTCCTTTCAAAATCCATGCACCAAAACAAATAAACCCTAGGATGACCATTATAAAAAGAGGACAAAAACCAAATCCTACCCACTCTCTGACACACAGCATCAACCACACATTCGGCATTACAAAACAAAACAAAGAAATAACCTAACCTTCTCGGCTTCACAAAACAGCCCCTCTCCACCATGACAAAACCCTAACTCACAACAACAAGTGCCCGTTACCAATTCAAACATCAAAAAAAAAAAAAAACGCCCCTCCGTGCCCATCACAAAACTGCACATTCCTTCACGAAAAGTAACAACACTCTCACACTCTCTTTTTCCTTAGACACCAACTCGGCAAGAACACAACCTAAGCTCACGCTCTCTCTCTCTCTCTTCCATCTCTCTATATAAACAACCACAAAAAACCCTAAAAGATCTTCACGCCGCTCCTTCAACGCACACACATCTTCACTGACCACGCACAGTCATTCCACAAACAAACAGAAATCACACTACCAAGCAACCCACTGACCGAGAGCAATCAACGACCTGAATAAACCCTAGACCATTCTCATCTTCATCTCTCTTCACCGATCCACACACAGCCAAAGTAACTCTAACACCGAGACACTCAGCCCTTACCACCGACAACAAAGACAACAAACAACAACTACAAAAAAACTATATACTTCACGTTAAGCTGCCACACTCTTCTCGGCCAACTCACAGGCCACACCCAACAAATAAACTACAGCCCCAATCAACGTGAAACAGCCCTTAAAACCACAAACAATGGTCCCGTAAAGCAGTGAATAAATCACCCAAAACAGTCCCTAAATAACGACCCAAAGCAGCATAAACAAATCATCCAAAAGTAGTGAAGAAAATGTCAAAAACAGTGAGGAAAGTGCGGTCGAAACAGCGAAACGATGAGTGAAATTGTGAACCAGCGAACCGGAAAAGTTACGGAGCATTAACCCTTCTGACGATGACGTAACGCACTCCCGGGAAGCGACTTAAAAGGTAAGACCTGATGGCACCTTTTGTTATATTTTATTTTGTTATCCCGGACACGACATGCTTGGTTGGACGTGGAATACATCCAACCGGGCATGCGAAGCCCTATATTAAAAACGGCCAAACCATTGGTCACATCTCTTTACTATTCCGCATTTATTTTCAGTCATTTATTTTCCTTTAATATTTCACACTTAGCTTACTATTTATCGTTTCTATTATTTATTGTTGTTTCATCACATGCATTATAATATTCCATGCATACATTGAGTTGATGATTGCGTGCTATCTCTTGCGGTATATCGGATGAAAACCTAGACGTAAATTTCGTAGCCGAATCCGAATGGACGGTAGTGCGGTCTGTATTTGGGATACAACTCCACGTACCGCTTGAGAAACTTTCAAGCACGTGTTACATTTTGGTATTTAATTTTGTTTCGCTATTTATTTCGATGTGTTGTTTCTTTAGTCATGCATTGATAATTTAATGCGCATGGGCTAACTAGGGTGGATTAAAGGTCTTCTATTCGAGGGAAATGCCTAAAGGCTACCTTTACCACGATGTTTTGCCGCGCCTTTTATTATGTCATTTACCCTTTACATATAATTGCTTTATTTACGCATGCATTGCATTCTAGTGCGCATGGGCTAACTAGGGTGGATTAAAGGTCCTATATTCGAGGGAAATGCCTAAAGGCTACCTTTACCATGATGTTTTGCCGCGCCGGACGAAGTACACTCGATTGAATGGGAAATGTGTTTAATCGGGCATACGAGGTCCTATATTATGTATTTGTTTATTCACGTATGTGTTTGCGTCATTTCAGATACCATTTTGGTAATCTCGTTCGAATACGTTTCCGAACGCTACACGAAAGTATACATTCTGCCTCAGTCCGTTCGAACGCATTTACGAACGCTACTCGAACGCGCATGCATTTTGTTTTATCATGCATCAGGTCTTATCCCGTTGGAACGCGTTTCTGAACGCTATACGAAAGTGAAAATTCTGTCTCATTTCCGCTCGAACACGTTTCAGAACGCTACTCGAACACGCATGCATTCTGCTTTACCATGCATCGGGTCTCATCCCGTTCGAACACGTTTCCGAACGCTATACGAACGTGAACCTTCTGTTTACCTTTCGAACGCATTTTCAAACGCTACACGAACACACATACAGTGTACAGACTTATTTTCGTCACATCTCATGCATGTTTGCTTTTTTGGTCATTTCTTTTGCACTACATGATTAATCATATCATTTTATTATTTACGCTTAGAAAATTATCATTTATTTATATTTCCGTATTTATCTGCTTAATGTGTTCATGAGATTGTGTGCTTGCCTTTATTTCACTTACTTCTATGCATGCAAACTTAGATATAGGTTGTACGTAAACTTTGATATAGGTTGTATGCAAACTTAGATATAGGTTGTACGCAAACTTAAATATAGGTTATTCTTGCATGTGTATATTGTGTAGACTTGGTTATATTATTGAGTGAATCCGTTCATTACAAGTGGCATAAGTAAGGGACCATTCCGAACCCAACGATTTGAGGTCTCCCCTCGCGAGGGGTGAGTGCGGTCTTAAATCATTTACCAGTTCACACTGGGTGGCGAATCCATTTTATTTCTCCGGTTTAGTCCCCCGCGGGCTACTCCGTACTCCCGACCGGGCCGCGAGCCCCGGGACAGCATCGCCGATTTCTGTGTCCTACACCCATTAAAAATCTCTCAAGTGATTGGGTATGAACCAACTTTCTCTCTATCACTATTTTTCAGCTTTTAACTATTTTACAAGTTATGTGAATAGAAAATTACTAAACCTTGAATATGTGGCTTCAACCCCTTTATATAGGCTTCCAAATCTAATATTCCACTAACCTATGATGTCAGCTCATGTCACCCTGTCATCATTGCCTCATGCTCATTTTCCCCAACCACTCAGCAAAAAGTCGCTCTGACATCTAACCCAACTACCCTTGCCAGTAGAAACCCATCATATCAACCTTTTGGCCACTGCTACACGCTCCGTCGACGTGAAACCCTGTGGTTCAACCACTCCAATACTATTATGTTTGGCAGAATCTCTTCCCAAGGATAGCCATTGACTTACTCCTATCACATCAGCCTTCCAGAAGCTCAAATTTCTAAGTATGACATATTTCATACATACATGTGTGTGGGATTCTACTTTGTTAGCCATTTTCTTACTTCTTTCTTTGAAAGAATTGAAGCTATCGGTCTATGAAAGGCACAAGCAAGTTAAAGTTACTTTGTAATTCCTTTTAAGATTAAAAAAATTTGCACAACTCTTGCTACTGTTATATATATAATAGGCTTTAATTTTCTTACTATCATGAGGAATAATTCTAGTACGTGCCAACTTGATTAAATTTGGAGATTGAAGGAAATTAAATATCTATTGTTGACGACAGTTTTTTATTTCAATGATAATTTGGGAAATCGACCCCTCGAATAAACTTCCCTCAAGCAGTGAATTTGTTTGGTTAGTAGGAAACCCAAAACAAACTTAGTAGGCAAATAAGAAAATTAGACACAGATTTACGTGATTCGGCAGAGAGTGACTCCATCCTATGTCCACGGGAGACAGATGGGTGTTTATATTACTACTCTAGGTCGAGACCTGTTAGTGTTCCTAGAACATTCCAAGATCTCTAAGTTGTGATTTGTGTGTGAATAAATCAAAAGGGAGTTGCAGAATACTCATATTGACCGGATTGAGTTCAAAACTTTTTCCTTCTTTGTTGGATGTGTTGGAAGCTTCGGAGCTTGAGATCGAGTTCCAAACTCTCGGGTAAGTATCCATATCATCTTCACTTGATTCCTTTAAGTGCTAGCTAGAACAAAATAAGCTCAAAATCGCCCTCCAAAAGAAGCAATATTCGGCTTGGGAGAGAGGGATCCAATCGGCCTTGATGAGGCAAGGCCATTCGGCCAAGAACCATGGCCATTCGGCCAAGGAGCATGGCCATTCGGCCAAGAAGTGATCCGATCGTCCAAGATCAATGGCCATTCGGCCAAGATACTTCAAGGCCATTCGGCCAAGGTAGAGAAAAGAGAGAGAGAAGAGTTTTTGTGTTTTGTTTCTAAAACAAAAATTACCAATTACACTTTTCCAAAAGGTGTATATGCTTTTTCCAAAAGCAAAGGCAAAGTGTTGGAGGGAATATGGCATTTAATGCCTCCAACCACTTCCATCACTTAAGTTGACACTTGATAGACATGTGATGTAAGTTGGTGGGACCCACTTTAATTCAAAATTCAAGTGGCTTTCTCAACACACTTCGGGCACGGGTTTTTTTAATCCGATTAAACGAATTTTCCGTCGCGACATAATTAAATCCAATTTAAATAAATAATAATGCCTAGCAAAATTATTACGGAAATCGCTCGCGAATTAATTCCAAATTAATTCGTTCGCTTGAATTAAAATCCAACTTTAATTCCGCATTGAAATCTAATTTCAATTAATATATCTAATATATTATTTTAGCCCAATTAAATAAATTAAACAGTAAAATCTAATTTAACTATTAAATTTACTTTACCGATTAATTCCAAATTAATCGCGTTCTCTCTCTTTATCGAATTTATTCCCAGATAAATTCTCAACGCAATTAATCCCAAATTAATTCTTTCTCTTTTAATTAATCTCAGATTAATTCATTGCCGTAATTAATCCCATATTAAGTTTCTCTCTCATAATTAATCCCAGATTAATTTTGTTCGAGTAAAAAATCATCGGTGAATCTTCGGGATGCGACCCAAGAGATCCCTGGATATGTTGGCAGTAAATACGGTTATCGGACTATCCGAATACGTGCGTACCCAGTACCACGTCCTTACCGATTTACAAGACATGGTTGGCTTCTAGCAAAGCACTGTGCTTACCCAATTCTCCAGAAATATTCTGAAAACGAATATGTAATCTTTGTCAGGCGTAGTATACGTAGTATTGCGTATTACGATCCAGTATCGAATGTCACATGCTAGGCCTGAGTCTGGAATTGTGTCTGCCCCGTACGAAGCACATATCAGATCTCTGGTAACTAGTCTCTATAATCGGATAATCATGACATTGTCATATCATCCCGATAGCTGCAGCATACAAGAGTACTAGTTCCGTATCCTACGTGATCATCATCTCCATATGACTGAAGTGATACTTCCATCTTGACATCACACCCAATACACTACGATTCTCAGTATACCCAGAAGAGGCGTACATAGAACCTGTTAAAGTCCCGGACGACCAAAACCAAAGTATACCGATTGTCGCAAGTATTAGCGATGCAAGTCTCAGGTTAAGACCAAATACACCTACCCTGATTCGGACTCCCATAGACACATAGTCATACTACCAATGAGATTCTGATGGGTCTATCCAGAGCGAAGCTGTTTCCGTACCATCGGTAAACAGAACCTCCTATTACACTTGCATGCGTATCCAATACCCAGATATAAGAGAACTATGCAATTACGCTTCCATAACACACACAAATGTAATACTAGCCTATTCCGCATTATCGATGTTCAGTCTATAATACTATGACTAGAGATATTTAATGATTAAACCTTACGTGGATTAATAATGTTTCATATCTTATTAATCTGGTACTAATCATATGGACTTTTATCATTTATTTATATCTCGGTAATCCAATTACAAATGATAAAAGAGCAATTTCCTTTGTCACATAGTTAATTTATACAACAACACCATGTTCTGTACAAATAGAGATGCTATGGGTCATAATTGTCCAACAATCTCCCACTTGGCCTATAGCCAATCACTCAAGTGTCCTACACCTGAACTATGTACGGGTCGTTCAAACTTCTGCTGAGAAACAGCTTTCGTCAGCGGATTTGCAAGGTTATCATCTGATGCAATTTTTCCGATCATCACATTGCTACGATGTATGATCCGACGAATCAGATGAAATCAGTTGAAGTGCATACTTGGATCGTTGATGAGACCGTAATTCTTTAGCCTATGTTGTAGCCTAGCTCAGCTGCTAACAGAACTATACCTAATCCAATTAGGATTATATAGATCCAAAAATGCTTCTTTTGATGCCTCAGCTGTAGCAATATTCCGCTTTTGTTGTTTATTCGGCAACAATATCTTGCTTGTAAGATTTCCAGCTCACTATTCCGTTTTTCAAACTATATAGTACCCTTATTACGACTTGCTGTCATTTTTGGTCGGTTTGGAAACTTGCAGCAGTGAACCCAGTCACCTCAAGTTCTCATTCTCCATAGTTTAAGAAAACATCCTTAGTTCGTCTAAGATACTTAAAGATATTCTTAATATCAATCCAGTGACCATCATCTGGATTGGCCCGATTGTGACTCCATATGCTCAAAGCATATGAGACACCAGGTCGCATACATGTCTTTCAATGTACGATTTCTCGGAGAGTGCCAACAACTTTTAGATCTATCCTAGTGGATCCTAATTCCTAGAATAAAGGTTTCCTCTCCCAAGTATTTCACGGAGAATTTTCATGAAAGCCAAGCTTTAACCGATTGTATTATGGGAATGTCATTTCCAAGAAATGATATGTCATCATTATATAAGACAATCATTGTCAGTGCGCTCCCACTAATCTTCTTATATACACAAGAATCATCTTTGTTTTGAATTAAATCATATACCATTATGATTACATCAAAATGCTAATTCCAAGAATTCAATGCTTGCTTCAATCCATACATGGATCGATTTAACTTGCAAACATTGTTTGCATGTTTTGGTACGACAAAACCGTCAGGTTGTTGTATAAAACATCCTCCAAAAGGTTTCCGTTTAAGGAAATCGATTTTGACGTTCAGCTGCCATATTTCATAAATGAAACATGCAGCATCAGCAAGTATTATCCAAATGGATTTAATCATGGCAACAAGTGAAAAAGTTTCGTTGTAGTTGACACTATGTCGTTGATGATACCCTTTCTGTACAAACCTAGCAATGTACATTTATATATTGCCATCCATGTATGTCTTCATAGAAGACTCATATAATATCGATATGCACAATGCCTTCTGGTACATCAACCAGTGTCCAAACTTGGTTGGTATACATGGAATCCATTTCGGACTTCATGGCACTTTGCCATAAAAAGAGTCGATACCTTATATCATTTCCTCATACGTAGTCGGTTCGTCTTCCTCAATAAGATTGACATCTTTATGAGGTGAGATCAGAAACCCATACCTCCCAGATTGCTTTCTGACTCTCTCCGACTTACGCGGTTCTTGTGTATTCGAAGATTATGGTACAGTTTCATCCCTGATGAACTGTTTGTGTTCCGTTAAAGAATCGGTGCCTGGAATAGTATCACTCCGATTTTCATCGAGTTTTACTTTCCTCCCACTTACCACTGCATACAGGAATTCCTCTTAGGAATACCGCATGGAGAGCAACAATAACATTGTTCTCTTGTGAGTTGTATAAGTACTATACTTTGATTTCCTAGGAAAACCAATTACAAATAGGTACTTATCAAATTTGGGTTCTAGTTTGGTATCATCCAAACGTTGCCCAGCGTTCCCAAATCTTCAGGAATAAGAAAACCCGGTTTCTTTCCTGTTTATATCTAATATGAAGTCTGTCTAACAAATTTTCATGGAACCTTATTCAAAATAAGTATTGCACTGTTTAATGCGTATCCCTAGAAGGAAAATGGTAGCTCAGAGCGACTCATCATTAACCTTACCATGTCCAACAATGTTCGGTTTCTCTGTTCGGACACATCACTCAATTGAGGTGTTCCGGGAGGAGTCCAATGTGAAAGAATACTATACTCTTTCAGGTAATCGAGAAACTTATTGCTTAAGTATTTTCCACCACGGTCTAACCGTGACGGTTTAATACTTTAGCCGGTCTGTCTGTCTACTTCGTGTCGAAACTCTTTGAATTTATCAAAAGTTTTCGATTTGTGTTTCACAAGAAACACATAACCATAACACGATGCCACATCCGTAAAGGTTACGAAGTGTTCATATCCACTTCTAGCCTAGCTAGACATGGGCCCACATATGTCACTATGAACGAGGGCTAACAGATCGGTATCACTTGCATTTTTACCAAGTAAAAGGTACTTTAGGCACTTTGCCTAATAAACTAGATTCGTAGACATCATATGAATTAGAATCAAATCCGTCATAGTATCCACTATTCGAAAGTGTGGATATACGAGTCTTGTTAACGTGTCCCAGACAATAATGCCACAAATAAGTCTCATCTAATTAAATCAGTTTGAGCTATTTGTTTGTCATGTTATACGTTTGAGATTCATTTATATTCAAAATATAAATACTGTTATTCACATCTAATGTGTTTATCTCAATATCATCTTTATAAACAAAACACTTAGTGTTCTAGAATATAAAGGTACACCCGCAACGTGTTATACTAGATATAGAGATAATATTTCTAGTCAAACTAGGTACATTATAACAGTTTCCTAATTTAAGTACATACCCAAAGGGTAGTTCCTAAACTTAGGTTCCCACAGCCAAAACAGCGACTCTCGTCCCGTTTCCGTCTCATAGGTCGATCTCAACTGAAGCCAGTCTCCTACTTATCAGCAGATTCCGCACATCAGTATATATATTTATATACCACATCCAGTATCTAAAATCCAATTTTAAAACCAACAGTGCACATGTTTATAACAAACATATATGAAGCCGGAACCTTGCCCCGCCTTCACTTCCTTCATGTCTGCCTTGTCCATACGGAAGTCACACTTCTAGTGACCCCGTTTGCCACAGTTTAGACAAACAACTTGGATATGTCCTTTTAAGAAGCTCTGGTTGTGCAAAACGAATTGAGCACTAAAATTATCATCACAATGAGTCTTCCTAAGCTCATGCTCTACTATACGCTCAACTCCGAGATTATGCTCAAGAGGTTTCTCTATCAAATAGAATAACTTTTCAGCTCCCAGGACTATCCTAAAGTTCTATTCCCAATCTGAAACTTAAAGCCGTTTAAGTATATTTTCACCCATGATTATGTTTTAAACGCTAATCTTTCAGTCATCCTGATTGCTATAGTCCAACTATCCAATCAACGATTTCGGGTACAATTAAATGCAATGATTACTATAGTCTAACTATATAATCAACTACAATTGTTCGGTTACATTAAGATGTATTGATTACTATAATCCAATTATAAAACCAACTACAAATGGAGTAGTTTGAATACAGTCCAACTGTTAAATTAAAATAACAATTGAATATTAGTCCAACTAACATATTTTATAATTAATGACGAAAAATTAAATGAGCGCGTATTAGCAAGTATTTAAACGAAATTGCAAATTTAATACTTGCCTCCCACTATTTTTCGGCGAGCCTCTAACCCTCTGTGGAGTACTTGAGAAATCTAGTTTCCTAGTGGGCTAGAATCCCGTTAAATAACACACAACCTTGACTTTGGCCAACAAGTTGTATGAAACTTAACTAGGTAGATCTCTAAGATCAATTGGATCTCATCCAATTCCTAGATCCAGTAGGTGGACTTCAAAGTCCGAAACATATATCCAATATATGCCAATATATCTGATATATTCCCTAACATTTTTCCTCTGAATCAACTAAGCCTTGGCTTTGGCACAACAAGCTTAATGATTCCAGTTAAGCGGGACCCATTGACTTTGGAAAGCTTCGTAATCGATGTCGATGGACAAGAAGTGATCTTGATTTTGGCCAATAAATCACAACTTTGACAAGACATACGATATGTAACAAAGCCTTCATGATTCAAACACATCCGTGATGGACAAAGGTCTTGACTTTGGCCAACAAACCAGTGCCAATCTTGGATATTGAGAATAAATCACTCAATGGAAGGAAAACACTTAATATTTGTTGAGGGTTTTTCGCGTAATTGGCAACCAATTAATTATCTTTGATTAGGTCGCATCATACACCCTTAAACATGCATTCTAAAAGCATAATAAGGCGCGATAAAATTAATAATGATATGCGGATGGACATATGAAACATTTTGTTCCTAGAACAAATCTCTCAATTTTCTCTCTCCCGCTAGCACTATTCTTACTTCTACCCAATTACATAATACTTCTAAAGAAACCTCATTTACATTGAGTGGAATATGTGAGAAGAGAAATACAATGAGAAAAGAGGTAATAGGCTGGACACGCAGGTCCAATTTAATAAATTCTAAATTTATTACAATAATTTCCAAAATTGCCCCCACCCTTCTAATATCCATCTGATATACATTATTCATTCATACATCCAAGTATTCACACAAAACATGTTATCAATCAATCTAATCCAATTAATTAATCTTTGATTAATGACCATCCAATGTTCAAACAACGATTTGATTTGAGCGAGTCTAACTCGTTTAAGAATAAATAGTCAAAGTACGTATTCTTGAATTATATTGAACTACAATTTTAAATCCAATTTAAATTATATTCAATACTAATTCATATTTATTTCCAAATTAAATAACTACACTTTCAATTGTGCCTTTTAGACTTGAATTCCAAATCCAATGTATATGGGTCTCAAAGGCCCAATTAGTATATGATACTATTCAATTGAAGTCCAATGGGCTTTCAATTAATTCTTTAGGCGTGTGCTTTGGCAATTATGGGTCAAACCCAAGATGCCAAGGCCCAATTAGGAATCACCCTATGCCAAAAATCAATTTAGGCCCATTAGGCCCAATTAAATTATTTAAAGGCCCAATTGTCATATTTGGACTTTATGGAAATGGTTTTAGGCCCAATTGGATCCAACCAATTATCCTAAACCAAACTTGGCCCAACCAAGCCCATTAAGCCCAAATACAATAAATGAAATTAACTCATTATTCCAAATTACAAATTAATTCAATTCAAGTATAATTTCCATAATTAATTAATTAATCTAATGCTTCCAAAACACTAATTAATTCAATTAATCATGCTCTACATTTCCAATTCATGTCTAACACAAATTGAAGCAAAATCAATCTTATAACATGCATCAAGGCTCATGGCTAAGGCATACAAAATCATTCAATTTGATTTCAATCCAATTTAAATCAACATTCAATATTTCTATCATGCCAACAACACATCCAATATGTCAAATTTCAAAAATTCCCATGAGCTAATTCTAGGGTATATTCGGCCAAGCATGTGAATTTGGGGAAAATTAATCTAATCAATTTTTCACAAAATCAATGACATACAAATCCAATTAAACATCATCCAAGCTAAACCAAATCATTAATTTAAGAAAATCAAGCTCCAAACGCAAAATTCCCAAATTAAAGTTTAAGAACCCTAGAATTCCAAATCAAACTTAGATCGCTCTGATACCATTGTTAGTGTTCCTAGAACATGCCAAAATCTCTAAGTTGTGATTTGTGTGTGAATAAATCAAAAGGGAGTTGCGGAATACTCACTTTGACCAGATGTGTTGGATGTGTTGGAAGCTTCAGAGCTTGAGATCGAGTTCCAAACTCTCGGGTAAGTATCCATATCACCTTCACTTGACTCCTTTAAGTGCTAGCTAGAACAAAATAAGCTCAAAATCGCCCTCCAAAAGAAGCAATATTCGGCTTGGGAGAGAGGGATCCAATCGGCCTTGATGAGGCAAGGCCATTCGGCCTAGTTCAAGGTCATTCGGCCAAGAACCATGGCCATTCGGCCAAGGAGCATGGCCATTCGGCCAAGAAGTGATCCGATCGTCCAAGATCAATGGCCATTCGGCCAAGATACTTCAAGGCCATTCGGCCAAGGTAGAGAAAAGAGAGAGAGAAGAGTTTTTGTGTTTTGTTTCTAAAACAAAAATTACCAATTACACTTTTCCAAAAGGTGTATATGCTTTTTCCAAAACAAAAGGCAAAGTGTTGGAGGGAAAATGGCATTTAATGCCTCCAACCACTTCCATCACTCAAGTTGACACTTGATAGACATGTGATGTAAGTTGGTGGGACCCACTTTAATTCAAAATTAAAGTGGCTTTCTCAACACACTTCGGGCTCGGGTTCGTTTAATCCGATTAAACGAATTTTTCGTCGCCACATAATTAAATCCAATTTAAATAAATAATAATGCCTAGCAAAATTATTACGGAAATCGCTCGCGAATTAATTCCAAATTAATTCGTTCGCTTGAATTAAAATCCAACTTTAATTCCGCATTGAAATCTAATTTCAATTAATATATCTAATATATTATTTTAGCCCAATTAAATAAATTAAACAGTAAAATCTAATTTAACTATTAAATTTACTTTACCGATTAATTCCAAATTAATCGTGTTCTCTCTCTTTGACAAATTTATTCACAGATAAATTCTCAACGCAATTAATCCCAAATTAATTCTTTCTCTTTTAATTAATCCCAGATTAATTCATTGCCGTAATTAATCCCAGATTAATTTTCTCTCTCATAATTAATCCCAGATTAATTTTGTTCGAGTCAAACATCATCGGTGAATCTTCGGGATGCGACCCAAGAGATCCCTGGATATGTTGGCAGTAAATATGGTTATCGGACTATCCGAATACGTGCGTACCCAGTACCACTTCCTTACCGATTTACAAGACATGGTTGGCTTCTAGCAAAGCACCGTGCCTACCCAATTCTCCAGAAATATTCTGTAAACGAATATGTAATCTTTGTCAGGCGTAGTATACGTAGTATTGCGTATTACGATCCAGTATCGAATGTCACATGCTAGACATGGGGCTGGAATTGTGTCTGCCCCGTACGAAGCACATATCGGATCTCTGGTAACTAGTCTCTATAATCGGATAATCATGACCTTGTCATATTATCCCGATAGCTGCATCATACAAGAGTACTAGTTTCGTATCCTATGTGATTATCATCTCCATATGACTGAAGTGATACTTCCATCTTGATATCACACCCAATACACTACGATTCTCAGTATACCCAGAAGAGGCGTACTTAGAACCTGTTAAAGCCCCGGACGACCAAAACCAAAGTATACCGATTGTCGCAAGTATTGGCGATGCAAGTCTCAGGTTAAGACCAAATACATCTACCCTGATTCGGACTCCCATAGACACATAGTCATACTACCAATGAGATTTCGATGGGTCTATCCAGAGCGAAGCTGTTTCCGTACCATCGGTAAACAGAACCTCCTATTACACTTGCATGAGTATCCAATACCCAGATATAAGAGAACTATACAGTTACGCTTCCATAACACGCACAAGTGTAATACTAGCCTATTCCGCATTATCGATGTCCAGTCTCGATAATACTACGACTAGAGATATTTAATGATTAAACCTTACGTGGATTAATATTGTCGCATATCTTATTAATCTGGTACTAATCATATGGACTTTTATCATTTATTTATATCTCGGTAATCCAATTACAAATGATAAAAGAACAATTTCCTTTGTCACATAGTTAATTTGTACAACAACATCATGTTCTATACAAATAGTGATGCTATGGGTCATAAGTGTCCAACAAGACCGACATGAGATACAAGTGGTGTAGTGGGCTTACAAAGAGTGTAAAACACATCGGGTCTTAAACTAGTCCGTTATAAATCTCTCAAGTGATCGGGTATCAACCAATTTCTCTCTCTATCACTGTTTTTCAGCTATTAACTATTTTACAAGTTGTGTGATGAGAAAATTATAACCATTGAATATATGGCTTCAACCCCTTTATATAGGCTTCCAAATTCACTATTCCACTAACCTATGATGTCAACTCATGTCACCATGTCATCATTGCCTCATACTTATTTTCCCCAACCACTCAACAAACAGTCACTCTGGCATCTGACTAAACTACCTCCTGTAAGTAGAAACCCATCATACCAACCTTTTGGCCACTGCTACACGCTTTGTCGACGTGATACCTTGCAGTTCAACCACTCTAATACTGTTTCATTTGGTAGAGTCTCTTCCCAAGGAGAGCCGTTGACTTACTCCTGACATATCAAACAAACTTCCAAGTATGCCATACATCATAAGCCTCCAAGTATAAAATATTTTATGGTCTTAGCTTCGTTCATCGGGTCAGCATGCCGAGGTGAATGATGCTTGATCAAAACTTCCGGACTTCTTCAATCGGATCATGCCAGTAATCATGGACCGCCTCGGGTCGGCTTCCATAAATATTCAAATGTTGCCAAAACTTACACTTCCTCTTCAGGTTGGGTCGGGGTACTTAATTGCTTCATCACTAGCAGGTTCTTCCCTCTGGAAAATCCCTCCGCATAATGGGCTCGGATCCTCCGTCTGACTTCAGTCTCTCTAGGTGTAAAACCACCATCAACTTCTCTAGGTGAAAAACCGCCATTAGGTTGACTTTAACCTCTCTAGGTCCTCCATTTGATTTCAACCTCTCTAGGTGAAAAACCGTCATTGGGCTCTCATCATTCTTCTCTGACCAAGTACAAAACCCCATTCTACCCCTCCTCGATATTCAAACTTTCTCGAGGTGAAAAACCACCATCAACATATGTCCCTTAGTTCTTAGTAACAATAAGTTTGCGAGTTGATGTCGTGAACTTTATAAAAGATGATGGTTCATTCTCATGCTGATGTCAATCTCTATCAAGTGCAAAATCTCAAGTCTTCACCTCAGAATGGGTACCACCACTGCAAGTTTTCATGTTCTTTCTAATGAGAATCTGCATCGGGTTTATAACCCTGATTTAACACCTTTATTTTTGATTCATAACTTGGTCGTGTTTTCCACTAGGCCTTATTTGACCGAAAAGGTTGACCCGAGCTAACTCTGGTAAGTCCATCCACAGGCTTTTCCGCTTAAAGAAGCTCATCTTGTGCTACCTTGGGCTGATTCATTCTAGACATGCTACAATCCTAGAAGGTAATGGTTTGTAATGACCTGTAAAATAAAACATAGGCCACGAGGGAAAGATTTCATCCTCGTGCTATTACTAAAACAGTGAGACCTCATGGGAGAAATTCCGACCCCAGCCATCTAAGTCGCTTGGCCGCAAGAGAATGAACACTCATTGTGCCAACATATAGAAATAGAGCCTCAACAAGATATAATCCAGCCTCGAGCCAATCAGACAGATATAAGCATTGGGGGAAATATTTCGACCTCAAGCCATCTAAGTCTATTATTAGAAAGAGAATGAATCCTTCTTACGCCAACATTTATCAATAGGGCCTCGGCTGGATGTAACCCAACCCTGAGCCAATCAGACAGATAGAGGCATTGAGAGAAAGATTCCGACCACAAGCCATCTAAGTCACTTGACCATATGGGAATGAACCCTCATTACACCATAGCAATAGGGCCTCGACGGGATGTAACCCAGCCCCGAGCCAATCGGACAGAGAGAGGCATTGGGGGAAAGATTCCAACCCTAAGCCATCTAAGTCATTTGGCCGTAAAGGAATGAACCCTCATTGCGCCAACACATAGTAATAAGGCCTTGACGGGACGTAACCTAGCCAATCAGATAGAGAGAGACATTGGGGGAAGATTCTAACCCCAAGTCATCTAAGTCACTTGGCCGTAAGGGAAAGAACCCTCCTAGCGCCAACACATAATAATAGGGTCTTGATGAGACGTAATCCAACCCTGAGCCAATCGGACAGAGAGAGGCATTGAGGGAAAAATTCCGACTTCAAGCCATCTAAGTCATTTGATCGTAAAAAAATTAACCCTCATTGCGCGAACACATAATAATAGAGCATCGAAGGGACGTAACCCTACCCCGAGCCAATGCGAATTTAGTAATAAGGGGATCGAACCTCATTAAGCCTTTCAGTTAGAAGAAGTTTATGCATGCTCTCATGCATCCTAAAATCCCGGAGGGGAATGATTTCAAAGATCTGTAAAATAAAAAACAAACCACGAAAGAAAACTCACTGCATCATGCCATTAATAAAACAACAAGGCATCAGACGAGAAATTCTAACCTCGAGCCTTCTAACCCTTACGAGCTACAATTAGCCACGAAGGTCCGAGGTCCAATCGCTACAGGGACCTCTGTTAACCTCATAGTATAGATCCTAGATAGGGTGGCAAACGTAATAGGGGCATGATTCCTCCTCATGCTATGCAGACCCCGAAGCTACAATCGTCATGCAGGCCTTCTAACCATAAGTTCTATGGTTACCCCAAGTCTCCAAACACCACGCCAGCCTCTAGCCACCCATAACATGGTTACCCCAAGGCTTCAAACGCCACACAGGTTTTGGAGCCTTCCCCGCGCTATGCACCTCAAATAAGGATGTCAAACGCGACACATGCCCTTACACCATACGGGCTATGTAGCTCGCCTTCCAATCTTTATGTTTGATGATGCCTCAGCATCTCTTTATTCAATCAGGTGCCCTCCCACTGTTCTAAATGATAAGCATATGATGATATTTGTCATTCTTGCATCCAACTTCTACCGATACTTCCTCAATTCTGTGGATTTTATCTCTTGCCATCGTCTTAGTGTGTTTGTTACTTTTTGTATTGATCTCCACATACGACGCCAATATTTAATGATAATTTTTCATTTCAAGGGCAATTTGGGAAATTGACCCCTCGAATAAACCTCCCACAAACAGTGAATTTGTTTTGTTAGTAAGGAACCCAAAACAAACTTGGCAGGCAAATAAGAAAATTAGACACAAATTTACGTGATTTGACGGAGAGTGTCTCCAACCTACGTCCACATGGTGTTTATATTACTACTCTAGGTCGAGACCGATCTGAGATACAAGTGGTGTAATGGGCTTAAAAAGAGTGTAAAACACCTTAGGTCTTAAACTAATCCGTTGTGAATCTCTAAAATGATAGGGTACCGATCAACTTTCTCTCTCTATCACTATTTTTCAACTCTTAACTATTTTACAAGTTGTGTGATGTGAAAATTGCTAACCCTTAAATCTGTGGCTTCAACCCCTTTATATAGTCTTCCAAATCTACTATTCCACCAACCCATGACGTCAGCTTATGTCACCATGTCATCATTGTCCCATGCTCAATTTCCTCAACCACTCAACAAACAGTCGCTCTGACATTTTACCCAAATACCATCGGCCATCAAAACATCATTCCAACCCTTTGGCCACCGCTACACGCTCTGTTGATGTGATACCATGCAGTTCAACCACTCCAATACTGTTCCATCTAGTCTCTTCACAAGGAGAGCCGATCACTTACTCATGTCACATCAGTCTTCTAAAAGCTCAAACTTCCAAGTAGGGCATACGTCATATGCCTCCAAGTACAAAATATCATATGGTCCTAGCTCCATTTCTCGGGTCGGTATGCCGAGGCGAATGATGCTTGATCAAAACTTCCTGACTTTTTCAACCGGATCGGGTCGGCTTTCATGGAGCGCCTCGGGTCGGATTCCACAAACATTCAAATGCTGCCAAAACTGACATTTCCTCTTCAGGTCCGGTAGGGGTACCTACTTGCTTCATCACTAGCAGGCTCTTCTCTCCGGAAAACTCCTCCGCATAATGGCTCGAGTCTTCCATCTGACTTCAGCTATCTGGGCCATTGGGCTCTCATCATTCTCATCTAACTAAGCACAAAATCTCATTCTCCCTTTCTCGGTATTCGAACCTCATCGGGGTGAAAAACCACCATCAACATCTATCAATACTTTGAATTATTACCCCTTATGCGCTTAAGTTTGAATATTTTTCATATTTTATGTCAAGTCTCAACAACCAATGCTTGTCGAATTTATATGACATTGATCCTAAATAAAAATATTTTAATGCTAGATAATTCTC
Organism: Zanthoxylum bungeanum; assembly: GCA_019454045.1. Classification (NCBI taxonomy): domain Eukaryota; kingdom Viridiplantae; phylum Streptophyta; class Magnoliopsida; order Sapindales; family Rutaceae; genus Zanthoxylum; species Zanthoxylum bungeanum. Next base: position 34,037 of record SKCR01034283.1, read on the forward strand.
AGTAAAAATTGTATTGAGTTTAGTGAGATAATATTTTCAGATATATCACAATGACATCAAAACATCTTTGTAGCTGAATCCACATAATGAGAAAATATTTTTTTTTATTTAGTTTGTTAGTTTGGTCTCTTAATTATTACCATTAAGTTACTTCTCCAGAACATCATTGACAATTAGAAAGTTAAAGCTAAAAGTATACATAATTAAGTTGTTTATCAATATTTTGTTAATGGGTGCCAATCATTTTATTTGCAGATAATTGTTACTGTTATGTTTTTTATTCATCTTTTTTTAGCCTGACATGGATAAAGTCAAATGGTCACCTTGAGCAAATGAGAGCATACAATGATACATACAAAACTATGTACACAATCGATATTGCACATGTAACAAGTTAAAATACAAAAATACTGCATACAAAGATAGAAGAAAAAGAATTGATAAGTTCTACTCAACATTAAATCATTATCCTATTTAGTCATATTATGCACAACCCCCAATAATTATTATAATAATATTATGATACCTCTGAAATTACCTACAAGCATACACAACAAACAATCTTTATACCCAAGAGGGGGTGAATTGGGTGATGATCAAATATTACGGAAATATAAATTCTTTTCAAATTTATGATAGTAAGCTAGTAACTTTATCAATTAAGCTTAATGATCAATTTCTACAATTAATAAACCCAACAATTTATTTCCTCAAAAGATAAGCTATGATAAATAATATGAAAATGTAATATAAAGTTTGCAATAAATTAAAGAGACAGAGTTAGAGAAATTGACACCGGATTTATAGTGGTTCAGCCAATAATGCCTACATCCACTCCTCCAAGCCGCCCTTGAAGCTTTCCACTAAGTTGAATCCATAACTTACACCGTGAGTTTTCCGTGACTCACTTACAACCAAGAGTTTTGTCCGTAGGTTCACCCCAAATCTTTACACCAAAAGTTTTCCAATGGCTCACTCTCAAATGTTGACAATGAGTTTTGTTCATAGGCTTATTCACAATCTTTACAATAATTATCATTTTGAGTATACCAACTTACAAATGGATTTCATTATCACAAGTGTATGAATATGAAGATTAAAATACAAATTGGACACTCATAAAAGATAAGAAGATTAAAATTGTGAGTTGCTAACCCAAGTATACTAAGGTCACTACAAAAGATATGAAAGTGTAGTGGGTGAGCTTGATTATAAGAGTGTATAATGATGAAGGTTTAGTAAAATTTTATGTTTTTGCTTGTTAGAAAATGTATGAAGGTGTCGGTCCTACAAATGTAACAACTATATTACCATTGAAGGTTAAAGTGTAATATCAGATTATTGACTGGTATGAATGTCAATATGTCGGTTAGTTCATCGGTATAAGGACTGGTATGAACCGTCCAGGTTCCAGTAGTTGTGCAAAATCCAGATGACTGGTATGCGAGACCGGTATGAAGTAGCTCGGTTTCAGAGAGCTTTCAAATCTACCCAAGACAAAGTAGGGTCACCGATATGCTGATGTGGGAGATCGGTATGCCGGTCTCAGTGTAGAAAATGCAAGATTCGAAAGTTGAAAATATTTACACATTACTCTAATGCATCGCGTGGCTTAGTGGTGCAGGGCTCAGGATCTCACCTTGATATCATGGGTTCTAATCCAGTGAGTGCGTTTCTTATAAGAGCCTGTGACAGTCGAGGGTTTTATATGCTCCGCTTAAACCGGAAGAGGTGGTTTGGCGGTAGGGCTTCTAACAATTTAAAAAAAATGTAAATGAATGTGCATATGTCCTATGAGCTTAAAGATTTAAATTATCAACTCACTTACAAAGAGAGCCCTAAACTAAGACTGCAATATTTTCTTCAATAAGCACCTGAGTTTTTACATTCATTTTGCTCTTTGCGACTAATATGCTTCGACATCTTTTTATAATATCCTCTAATGAGCGTTGAAATCTTCCACGTTGCATCTTCAAAATCCATCATTGAGTGTTATGGCGCTAACAACCTCGAAAATTGATAGAATATATCCACAAGTAATCCCTAAAAATGTACCCCCATAATCTTTTGTCTTTTCGCATTTGAATCCATGACTAAATGTACATGACCACTATTTTGGTGATTTCCCTTTACCTTATTATAAAAATAAAAAAATTCAATTCAATCACATAGAAAAGGAGAAAACGATGTGGTCACCAATAATACAATACGATTGACCAATATAGCTCCATGAAAGTTTTTGATAAAGCTATTGGTTGATCTTCTTAAAACTTACTCCTTTACAGGCAATTAATTATATCCAATCTTGTCTTGTGGGACATATAGCACTGTTTTTATTCAATACAAAACTTAATTTGCTTTCTCGAAAAAAAAAAGTAAAAGCACAAGTGTAACTTGTTCGTTATCTGTTTTCGATTGATTTGTAAAGCACCATCTTTAATTATTTAATAATCAGTACATGAAGAATCCTATGAATCTTTGACCAAAACTTTTGGAACCATGCAATTATCATAGGCCTTTTGATCAAAGAATAGTTGCTTTTAATTCAAAAGAAAAATAAAAGATCATATCCATGTTTAAATATTTTAAAGATGAGGTTTCTATAATAGAAATTAATGAGCCCACCTCAATCTAAAAATCAATTTAAGAATTTATAGTTGTTTTAACCTTAACCGATTCTGTCACGTACATGCCGGTCTTTTTACTTAATTTCTGTCTTGTGATAAGATATTATAGGTCTACTCGTGCATGAGTTTGCCTTGATACCATATAAAATTTCATGGACATAACTCAATTTAAAAACTAACTATAGATTAGGAGTTGATAATTGTCTTATACATATATATACACATAGATTAAGATCAATTATCAACCATGTCTGATATTTTCCGCAACAGGAGTGACACGCTAGGGTTTTGTTCGCATGATTTGTGAACATTCGGTGAAAGGTTCAATTGTGCAAATAACGAATGACAAAAAAGAAGCAAATACTTCTGCATTTTGGTTTTGAATTTTTAGGAGAAAGTGTGATGAGTTAATATTATAGTGTTTTAGTTGTTCATAGTTTTTAAAAGTTGCCATAAAAGAAACAAAGATGAGAAAAAAGAACGGTCTCTATATATATATATTTTTGTTATAACATCGTGAACTTGAAGAAATTAATTAATCACTGAAACACGTTATGGTTGATATATGAATAAATAAAAAAGTTAGCAAAAGGAAAAAGAGTTTGAGTGCACGAGTGCAAATGGGCCAGTGGGATTCATAAAAGCATGCAAAAGGTTGCGAAAAGTTAATATTATTAGTCCTTGGTTTTAATTTGTAACCAAAGTGTTGTAAAATGAACATTTATCTACTGTCAAGCACAAATCAAGAAATGTTCTTGGACTTCATAATTTCAGAAAATGAATGTGATAAAAATTTAAGAAAACATTCGTGATAGTATATTTCTCGAGCAGAGGTGATCATAGGGAGAATCGACATAAATAGTCGAGTGAGGTCCCCAAATTTGACCAAAAAATATGATCCACAAATCCAAAAAAAAAGAGTTTAAAATCAATTTTTAATATATAATGTAATTTATATATATATATATATATATATAATCATTTATTAGTAGAAGTTATATTTTAAGAATTCATCTAAAGCCTTATAAAATTTAAGGCAACCCATGGCCGCCAATGTTCTCCAAATGAGATTTCTTTCCTATGAAATTTAACGGATTGAGATCGTTTTATTATTAAATAATTTAATATTCAATGAACATAATTTAGTTAAGGAATCCTTACCCATCGGAATTTGCATAAAATTGTTACAAAAAATGACTAGATTCACAATATGATATCCAAGAATTACTTGTTGAAGGTTTGCGTTTGGGCGATCTCCACTTACTTACTTGACACATTTGTATGTTTTGGTGTTTGAGAGAGTGATTGATCTCGTATGAATTTGTTTTCATAAGAAGTCAATAATATTATTCAAAGAAATAATGTGGTTGGTGAGACTTGAACTATAGACTTGGAAGTTTATGTAGTGGTTTCAAGTTCAACTTGACTTGATGGTATCATGATATTACACTCTGAACCCATACATGCCCTTAGCCCATGGTTTCGAGTCATAATGGCCACATATTTCATTAATATGCTCGTAACCATTTCCATCAACAAATTCGTGCGCGATCAATTACTCTCCGCCACATAAAGATTATCTAAAAAATCCTAAAAAATCTGTTGTGAATAAACACACATAATAGAGGATAATTTGAGAGAAAACTCTTCTTTTATATACCCACAAAAGAATTACAAAGCTTCCAATACAAGCTTTACAAAAAAACTCTCACCAATCACTCTCACTACACTTTCACACATTTAGGGATACTTGATTAATGGACCAATGACTCAATTTATAGTTGCCAAAACGCGTGCACTGTAGCACAGTTTTGGCAGCTCAAAGCAAGCTGGCCAACTTTGCCAAAACTTTCAACTCTTCTTCGGTGGCTTTTGGCTTCATTCTGCATGCTGGACTTCACAAAGACTTGCTGTCTTCAACAAATCTCCCCCTCAGTGAAGATTTCCCAAAATCTGAGCCGACCATTAATCATCCAAATCCGGATCCTCAAAAGGATCCTCCCCTGGCTGCATCTGTATGACTGCCTACGTACCCTGAGTTGGGATCAAGCCAATCGTAGTTCTCTGAATCTCCCCACTCTGACTATGTGGAGAGTTTTGTCATCCCGGCTATGGCACGACAGATTTCAAGCTTCTCCTTCGGTAAAACCTTCGTGAACATATCGGCACCGTTGTCGTCGGTGTGAATTTTCCTGAGTTCTAACAGCCTTGAGCTCAGGACGTCCCGTATCCAGTGATACCTCACATCGATATGTTTTGACCTCGAATGAAATGTGGAATTTTTACCGAGATAGATAGCGCTCTGGCTATCGCAGTACAAAATGTACTTCCCTGCTTGAAACCCAATCCTGGATGAATGTCTTCATCCATAGCAATTCCTTGGAAGCTTCCGTCGCTGCAATGAATTCCGCCTCTGTTGTAGAAAGTGCAACACATCTCTGCAACCTAGACTGCCATGCCACAGCTCCTCCTGAGAGAGTAATCAGATACCCCCAAGTAGACTTTCGGGTATCCACATCTCCTGCCATATCTGAATCGGTGTAGCCTATCAACACTGGTTTGTCGCTGCTTCCAAAACATAACCTCATCTTGGAAGTGCCTCGAAGATACCGCATAATCCATTTGTTCGCATTCCAGTGTTCCCGTCCTGGGTTTGACATAAACCGGCTGACCAATCCAACTGCGTGTGCTAAGTCTGGCCTCGTGCACACCATGGCATACATTAGACTTCCCACTGCTGAGGTGTATGGAACCTGTTTCATTTCCTTCTTCTCTGTCTCAGTAGAGGGACTCTGTCTCGTACTCAATCTAAAGTGGGTAGCAAGAGGAGTGCTAACCGCTTTAGCCTTGTCCATCTGGAATCTCTGAAGTACCTTCTCGATGTACTTCTCCTGTGACAAGTATAATCTCCTGGCTTTCCGATCACGACCGATCCTGATGCCAAGAATCTGTTTAGCTGGCCCCAAGTCTTTCATCTCAAAAGACTTACTCAGTTGCTGCTTCAAGTTATCAATCCTCGATTGATTCCTGCCAACTATCAACATATCATCTACATATAGCAGTAAGATGATAAAATCATCGTCAGAAAATTTCTGAACGAAAACACAATGGTCTGAAGTGGTCTTCTTGTATCCCTGCTCCCCCATAACTGACTCAAACTTCACGTACCACTGCCTCGGTGCCTGTTTCAAACCGTAGAGGCTTTTCCTGAGTCTGCACACATAGTCCTCTTTCCCGCTGACTCTGAAGCCTTCTGGTTGCTCCATGTAAATTTATTCTTCCAGATCCCCGTGAAGAAATGCGGTCTTGACATCCATCTGCTCAACTTCCAGGTCGAGGCTTGCTGCTAAGCTGAGTACCACTCTATGGATGACATCTTCACAACTGGAGAGAAGATTTCATCAAAGTCAATGCCTTTCCTTTGATTGAATCCCTTGACAACTAGTCTGGCTTTGTACCGGGGTTGTGAAGTGTGCTCCTGTTGCTTCACCCTGTACACCCATTTGTTCTTCAAAGCCCGTTTGCCTCTTGGCAATTTCACCAACTCAAAAGTGTGATTGTCATGCAAAGATTTCATCTCATCTGCATGGCTTCCTCCCACTTTTCTCTGTCATCTGTTTCCACAGCCTCCTGGTAGCTCTCGGGTTCTCCCCCGTCAGTAAGCAGCACATACTCATATGCAGAGTATTTGGTTGAAGGTCGCTTCTCTCTCTGTCTGACTTCTCTGTGGAACTGTTGGTGTAGCTTCTGGTACTGGTGGTTGATCATGATCATCATCTCTGGAGCTTCATCACCTGTACCCTCCTGTCTGGGAACCTCATCTTCAACTCGTACTGGCACCGGTGTATGAGGTTCTGGATTCACATTTCTGTATTGCTGGGGCATTGTCTTCATTTCCTTTCTGATATCTTCTATGGTCTGGTCTTCAACGAAGACAACATCTCGGCTTCTAACAATCTTCTTCTCCACTGGATCATACAGTTTGTAGCCGAAATCATCCTGACCATAGCCAATAAAGACACACTGTCGCGTCTTTGCATCGAGCTTGGATCTCTCGTTCTTTGGGATATGTACATAAGCTTTGCACCCAAAGACGTGCAAGTGTTGGTATGACACTTCTTTACCTGTCCAAGCTTGGTTAGGAACATTACCTTTCAGTGCGACTGCTGGGGACATGTTCAAAACATGTACTGCTGTGATGGTGCCTCCCCCCAGAATGTCTTCGGCAGCTTGGCTTGTGACAACAAGCTTCTGATCCTCTCGCACAAGGTTCTGTTCATCCTCTCAGCTAGGCCATTCAGCTGAGGTGGTTCGAGGTGTCCGTTTGATGTCGGATTCCTTGCGTCTTGCAGTACTGATCAAACGGACCTCTGTATTCTCCACCATTGTCTGTTCTGATGCATTTGAGTTTCTTGTCGGTTTCTCTCTCAACCAGGGCGTGAAACTCCTTGAACACTCCAAGCACTTGGTCTTTTCTCTTCAAGGTGTATGCCCATGTCTTCCTTGAATGATCATCAATAAATGTCACAAAATACAGTGACCCACCAAGTGTTCGTGTCTGCATCGGACCGCATACATCTGAATGTATGAGATCTAGTACCCCTCCGGTTTCCGTTGAGGCGGGGAGCTCTGGAAGGACACTCTGTTCTGCTTTCCAGCCATGCAGTGTTCACACTTCCGTAAGTGTGAGTTCTTCAATTCCGGAAGAACATTCCGCTGCGTAGTATCTCCATCCCTATTTGGCTCATGTGACCGAGCGTTTTAATGCCATAGCTCGGCTGCCTCATTACTGTTGACTGTATTTATGCTACTATTTGAAAGCTTAGCATGCATCAAATACAGATTTGAATCTTTCTTACCTCGTGCCACGACCATGATCCTTTAGTGAGCTTCCAGCATCCATCACTAAAGGTGCTGCAGAAACCTCATCATCCAGCTTGCCTGTTGAGATCAAGTTTAACCGGATGTCTGGGATGTGCTTGACTCCCTTCAACACTAGCCTTGTCCCCGTTCTCTGTTTCAAGGCAGATGTCTCCAATACCGACGGCTTTGGACTGTCCGTCATTCCCCATCCTTACAGCACCGTAGTCCCCTGGTGTGTAAGATGAAAAGAAGTCTCTGCGAGATGTGGCGTGTATGGATGCGCCACTATCTATCACCCAACTGGTCTCGTGGCTGGCAAGATTCACAACATCTTCTTCTAATATATTATAAATTCTTTGGAGTTTTCTCGGTGGTAGTAGCAACTCTTTCTTGATTAGAGTCACCATCTCTCATGGACTGCTCGTTCTTCAACTTGTAGCAATCCCTCTTCATATGGCCTTTCTTTTTAACAGTGATAGCACTCAATATCTCTAGTTCTTGACTTACCTCGGTTCTTGTCTGATCTCCCTGGGCCTCGGCTTTTTACTCCTCCCCCTTCTGGTGTTTCCTCTGTCACTAGAGCTTCTGAGGTAGAGGTTGATGCTGACTCCTGCATTCTCGTCCTCTTTTCTTCCTCGAAGATCCTGGTCTTTGCCATCTCCATAGTGACTTCCCATCTGCGGCTGAATTTATCACCGTAGATCTGAACGTTTCCCAAGATTCTGGTAACGTATTAAGGAGTATTAAGCCATTTACCTCATCTCCGAAGTCTATGCCCAATCCAGACAATTCCTTCATGGTTCCGAGGAAATCGTTGATATGGTCCGCCACAGAGCTGTACCTTCCTGGTATTTCAAACCCATCATCTTCTTGATGTAGTACAGCTTGTTGTTACCAGTCTTTGTCTCTGGAAAAGCTCCTCCAGCTTCTCCATAAAACACGTGCATTTGTCTCTTCACTGACATGGTTCACGATACTGTCGTCGATCCACTGACGAATAGTACTGCATGTTTTCTCTGGTGAAGATTAGTCCACTTTCCATCGGTCATCGTCTTCCTTCGGGTTTCTCCTCCAGAAATACCGATCCATCATAGTCCTTCACATACAGAAGGTCTTTCATCATTCCTCTCCATGTGAAATAGTTTGTACTGGTTAACAAAATCATTTTTCCGTTGCTCCCCTCCATCATAAAAATTCTAAGCAGAATTTCAAAAAACGGACCTCACCGTTGCGTCCGGAATGGTCGAAAATGGTGGAAATGACACTTCGTTTGTCAAAATCCGACACATGGACCAAATTGCAAATCCCAGAAATTACTGGGGTCAAAGTGCAATTTCCGAAAGTTTAGGGGCCAAAGTGCAATTACGGAAAAGTTCATGGACTAAATTGCAATTTCTAAAAAGTTCAGGGACTAAATTGTAATTTTCAGAAAGTTCAGGGACCTATCTGAAATTTACCAGGCACCGCTGACGTGCAGCTGACTGGGCTGCTGACTGTGCGCTGACGTGGCGCTGACTGTGCGATGACGTGGCGGATGACTGGGCTGCTGACTGTGCGCTGACGTGGCGCTGACTGGGCTGCTGACTGTGCGCTGACTGGGCTGCTGACGTCACCGTCTTCAACCTTCAGACGAGTGTGGGGCGCGTGGAGCGCGTCGATGTGCGTGGTCTGCTCTCTGGATGGCGCGTGCGGCGTTATGGACCTCCGTTTGATCGCCGGAAAATACTGCCGTGCTCGTCTCGCCGTGAAAAGTCTGATGCTATGCTCAAAATCGATTTTCGACAACTTTCGTCGGAATCGACTTTCCGAACCGAAACTTCGTTTTTGAATTTCGGGATCCCTCCGTGGAACCGTAGCTCTGATACCACTTGTTGTGAATAAACACACAATAATAGAGGATATTTGAGAGAAAACTCTTCTTTTATATACCCACAAAAGAATTACAAAGCTTCCAATACAAGCTTTACAAAAAACTCTCACCAATCACTCTCACTACACTTTCACACATTTAGGGATACTTGATTAATGGACTCATGACTCAATTTATAGTTGCCAAAACGCGTGCACTGTAGCACACGTTTTGGCAGCTCAAAGCAAGCTGGCCAACTTTGCCAAAACTTTCAACTCTTCTTTCGGTGGCTTTTGGCTTCATTCTGCATGCTGGACTTCACAAAGACTTGCTGTCTTCAACAAAATCATCAAAAAATTATAATATCATAATATCATGCATATAAATGACAAGAAAGTAAGGTTTTATAAATTTGTCCAAAAGGTTTTAGAACAAAGCACTCCAGAGAGTTTACTTGTGCTTAATTAATTGTCTTTTTTATTTTTTATTTCTTGAATTTATAATATAAAGTTGTGATGAGTGATGAGCAGCCGTAAACCTACCTCAACTTCACCTGAGAAACCGACAAAGAAAAGAAATTAGACACAAGTGGAAAAATGGATGCCCCTTTAGCCTTTGACCCCATTAGCCAGATTAAACCAAAACTCTTATAGTGGAATCATACACATAAACGCATATACAATACGGACACACCCATGTAGTCAAACCCTACTCTCAAATTAAAAGTTTAAAACCCTTGCTGAGAAGAAAACGAAAAAAAAAAAAAAAAAAGAAAAGAAAAGAAAGTGATATTAAAAAGATAGAGACAAAAGATCACCACTTGTTCCAGCCTCTTGGAACTGCCTCAAAAATCCCAACACTAGGTATATCACTCTTCTTTCCACTACACCATTTCACATATTGTAGGGCATTCACTCACTAGCTGCTATTGGGGGGTTTTGATAAATGGGGTTACCCGAGTAATAATCTAGTAGGGATTAAGGATATTTTTTTTTTATCCCAATTGAAAAATTAGACAGAGATTTGAGATTATTTTTCGTCTCAAATCATAATGTGTATTACTTATTGTTTAAAAAAATCTCGAATTCTAATAGAGATTCGGGCTCTCGTACCGTTCGATATGAGATTTAAGATGATTCATTGTTTCATTTAAAATATTCAATAATGATTCTTAACAATGTATTTATCCTGATTGTATAATCGAACCAAAATTGAGATTGGCAAATCTCGACTACCCGAACTGATTACCAACCCCAACTCATCTTGCCTAGGGATGGTAGTGGGTAGGGTTTGGTGTGAGTTTGCAATTACCAAACTCGCACCCGCATATGTAAATAAATTATCAAACCCGCACCATACTCGCTGCGAGTTTTAATTTTAATTACCAAACCCATACCCACAAATAAAAATAAATTACCAAACCGGCATTAGTACTCCGCGGATTTTTTGCGGGTTTTTAAAATCTCATATAAAAATAAATTTCTCCTGATAGAATATTCTTCATCTACAATATATATGAAAACCAAATTAAACAGAATATTAAACCATCTATAATTTAAACTAAATTAAACAGAATATTAAACCATTTATATTTTTTTCACATATTAAACCAATACAAGACCATAAGTAATTCAAAAAAAATGATAAAGTTAACTACATAATGTGAGTTCTTTTATATGAGTGTATTTTCTTTACCCTAAAAAATATAAAACAAAAAATTTAATTTTACGGGTAGCGGATACTCGCTGCAGGTATCCACAGATTTTACTTAATTACTAAACCCGTACCAACCCCGTAGCTGATTTTATTTTAATTTATCAAATCCGTTTAAATATTTACCAAATTCTACCCATTACGGATAAATTTTTACGAATTTACGAATTTGTGGACGAAATTATATCTCTAATCGCGCCCCCATTCTTTTTTGCATCCATGACATTAATTACAAGCCTTCCATTATTTTTATGGGACCAAAATGTCAATCATTACTAAGACAAAAGGAAAAAAAAAATGAACAGACCATTATTAGTTGGTCTCAATGCAATTTGTCCATCTTACGTTGCACGACTTGAAAATTTCACCATGATTGGGAGGTGATTAGATGCCCATTTAGTTTCTGGTGCTCCACTTATATAACATTGCCCAGTAGATATTGCTCAAGCTTCTTGCTGTTTGATTTTATCTCTCTGATATTAGAAAACACATTCAGAGATGGCTATGAGTTATCATAAATTGAGGAGATTTTAGTCAAATTTTTAAAATAAAATCTTTATGGATAAATGATAAAATTATATAAAAATTATATTATATATTTAAATTTTGAAAATTTTTTAACCCAAATTTTAGAGTTCAGCCAACCACATGACGTCACATGCCGCCTCTGAGAATATTTTAATGATCATCATATGATAAAAGAAAAAAGGGCATTATAATAAGGGGAATTTGGACTTGATTATGCTGAGTTTTTTTTTTAATCTTTTTGAAATAGATTTTGCACGCAATGAAAATCGAACATGTGACATTATAGTTAATTACGAAGAGTGTAAGATTGATTGTCAATCAACATTAATTAACATCGATTGAAAAAAATATTCTTTTAATCAATCAAACTCTCATTTATCATAATTATTATTGCATTTCATTTTTCTTATTTTCAATCTATAAATTGAGCTTTATAACATTTCATTTTCCTATTTTCAATCTTTTTATAAATCGAGTTTTTGTGTTTATGAATCAATAAGTGTGGTGAAATTTGTCCTCATGAGGTGTGATTTGGTCGTGTAGGGTTCATGATCTCACATTGAGGTTATTGGTTCGAATCCAGAAAGTACGTTTCTTGTAAGAGTCTGAGACAGTCTTAAGCCCGGAAGGGATGGTTTGGCGTGGGGTTTTCAACGATTTCAAAAAAAAAAAAGTGTGGTAAATTTTAATTTTTTACACCATTTTTTTTTTTAAAATTTCCAACGGTATTTTTTATTTTTTGAATTTAATTCAACAGTCAATGGTTATTTTTTTAAAATTTTTTTGCTTTAACCGACATACTCTTAATTTATTGCGTCCAAAACGTAAAACTTTTAGAAAATTTACAATTAGAGAGAAGCATGTGGGGTAGTGGGTACAGCCTCAGATCGTTCTTCAAAGCCTTTTTAATTATATTAATTATTAAATAATGAAATTATATTTAATATATTTAATTCAATAATTAAATTCCATTTAGAATTTCAAAATTGAATTAATCAAAATATCTTCATTTAGGAATTCTATTGTCTTGGATTCTAGCGAGGTAATTGTATTCGATTCTATTATGAATAGAATACAATTCATAATATATATGAATAATACTCTTTCAGAATCCAAATTAAACAGATATTTCACAAATTCCCTTATTCCTATTTTGAAAGGAAGGGGATATGGATAATAGGAATTTTATTCCAACCGAAGTCTTCCTAAATTTTCTATTTCGTTTTTCTGAACCGGCCCTTCCCGGAGTTATATATGGACAATGAGGAAGAACGCGGAAAACCGGACTCCTTTTTACTTTTTTTTTATTGGCCTTTTTACTGTTCAAAGAGAAAAGAAAGGAGTTCACAATTTACTATTTCAAAATAATAAGATTGTGCCTAGGTCAAGTCACATATTTCGCACTTACCGCTTGTTTTATTATTTTAGAAATTTGATTTCGGCTATGCTTTATTGACTCGTTTCATATCATGGCTCAAGGGCAAGGGTTGAAAATCGCTGAGGTACCCCTTTTGAAATCTGAAGAAGGTACCATAGAACTCCTTGGATCATCTGTCAACCGCTCAATCAATTACTTCTTCGGAATGCTAAAAAAGATTACTTTATTTCTTTCATATTTCATTTTCTTTATTAACTTGATTTTCTTTTAGTAATATACGCCCAAGTTTGTTTTTCTTTCATTGATTTGATTCTAATGAGTAAATCTTTGGTGCAACAGTGGTATGGATGACGTGGTACCACCAACCAATTAAAAAATAACATGTTTAATTTTCTTCCTATTTTTTAGTTGTTTTTTGACTTTTTAGCACGCGTGGCAAATGATGATTGGCTTGTTGCATGGATGACGTGGTACCACTGTTGCACCAAAGATTTTCTCAGCCTCAAGGCATTGGTTACTGCTGACGCTATTTATTTATTTTTATTTTTTTAATGAAAAGAAGTAGACAACATTTAAATTTATTTTTTATTTATCTATCTCTCAAAATTTGAATTTAAGTAATTTCCTCGAATTTAAATTCGGGTGATAAATTAAATAGAATTATTTAAAAATAACACTTGCTGATATTAGTTGATAAAAAAAAAAAAAATCAGAGTTGGCTATAGACTGTGATCTTGTCATCTTAAAAGTAAGCATGCTATTGCTCGGTGGCTTTTCTCCTTTGTGCCAATGAGCAACGGCTATCTAGTCTTGCGAGATGATCATTTTTTCTTGCTTTACACTAAACCTTAGATTCCATCACCATGCAATATTGCTGTCTTATCGATTTTATGGATTTGAAAGACCAGATAAATGCGAATGCGCCGCAATGTTCGCCAGAGAATCTTCAAGACATATGCAAGTGATCTCTCAAATCAGTGATTTTTTTTAGGATAAGATATGAGAAGACGATGAAGATTATTTGAATATGTACAAAACAGTGGCGGAGTCATAAATAAGTGAGTATGGGTTGTCGGTTCAGATCCTGGAATTTATTAAAATATGATTCATAAATTTATGAAAAGTTTCATTTGTTAATGAGATAAATTTTCTTTGCTTCATATATACTAAAATAAAGAGTATTTTTATGAAAATTAAATTTTACCACCATCGAATCAATGCTCTGATTACGCCATCGGTACAACGTAGATCTCTCTAAGTATCTTGATGAAAAATAGTGTTGATATATATCAAGTGAAGTCAGGACCTAAATTGACATGGCACAAACCATAAAAAAATACATATATTTTCTTGAGTTTAATGAGACAACGATTTCAGATAAATCACAATCATATTAAATGACGTATGAAGCCGGTTCCGAGAAAATATTTTTATTTGATTTGGTTTCAGAAATTTTAATTTGTAAGCTGTGGACACATAATATTCCACTGCAAATATGATCTTGATTGCTTCTAGGTACGATTTAGGATTTTAAGTTTGATGATGATACGGTTTATGTTGGCGTGGGAA